>JAOSBK010000003.1:37139660-37184797 GCA_027568895.1 Erythroxylum shatona
CAACAAACTTTCCGTCGTTATTTCCGTCGTAAAAATGCGACGGAATATTTCGGTCAATATTTTTAGCTGCGGACAGTTCACCGATCGATTTTCGCGCCACCAAATTCCGTCGGTGATTAACTTCAGCGACGAAAATACGTTATTTACCAACGGAAATTTCCGTCGGAAATCAACAGATTTCTTGTAGTGCTATATGAAGGTGAGAATGAGAATAAAATATAAAAGCAAATGAAATAAATACAAACACAGGGAAGAAGACATTTTAATAAATATTGTATGATAACTAAATAATATTGATAAATAATTATTTCTATAATATAAAAATTGAAATTACATAAATCAAACCCATAATTCTCCTTTTAATTTACCTACGTAAAACTGTTCTGTTTCTTATAATCAAAATATTTACAACTCTTTTAATCTTCACTTCTTTCTACGGCGTGTTAGTTAAAAACAAATTGAATAATACAATGGATAGATATACTTAATTTGCTTTTCTTCTAGAAATAAACGTATATCTTCATATGTAATTCGGTATTGGCTATTGATCAGGTAATACGTAGGATTATAATTACTAAGAAAACCAAATTATTACGATGAAAGTGATTTTGGACAGTTATTTACAATGGTCATTAAATTACTAAGTACTAAGCTTTCTTTGGTATCAACTAAGTTAAATAAATACTTAGATTGATGCGTCCATATGTCTTTTTTTTTTATTCCGGCTAGAGCACATGATTGTGATAATGAAGTCGATCGTTTCGGACATTTTGGAGATCCAATTGTATTAAGCATTAACCAACAATATTGAAATTAATGTATTATGATCCCTTTTTTTTGGTTGAAATTAAGCTTCTAAATCTTGTATTTATTATCCTAAGCTTTTCCACTAGAAAAAGATGCCTTCACTAACCATTTTTTAAAACTAAACTTTGACATTAGAGTAAATTTACATTTATGATAGTTAATAATATTAAGTGCTACTAGAGCCGGCACTGAACAAGGGCAGGCAAGGCACCTACCCGGGGTTCAGTCTTATGAAAGATAAAAATTGCAACCAAAAGGGTCCCGTTTTATTTTATTTTGTTTCTTATAAAAGTATTGATTTTTATAAAGAACAACAAGCAAAACCATTAATTAAGATTTGATACGGGACAACATTTACACGTAATATTCTTTAAGAATTTAAAGCATATACTTCAAAAAAATATTAAAAATGTTCTGTGACTCATAACTAATAGATTGATGGTCATCAGTAATATTATAAATAGTAACATATTTTTTTATAAAATAAAATTTTAAGTAAATTTATGATGTAACAGATTGTTAATTATTTTTTAAAATCTTATTATCAACTAAATTTAATTATTTTTATCGAAAAAGAAAGGAAACAAGGAGTTAGAATTAAGGGAAGTGATGTAGTACAACACTTAACGGCGGCGTTCACCACAACGGTAATTAACGGTATACTATTCCGGCGATGCATGTACATATGTTGATGTAAATCAATGTGAACGTGAAATATATGCAATTAAGCACAGAAATTACAGTAATATATGATTCTACGTACAGGACACTATAGATAGTGTTTGTTACCTAGCTAGATGAAGTTAACAAGAAATTGAAAGGCATAATGCTGGAGTATGATTCCTCTAAAACTGTTTAAAAACAAAGATGATTATTATATTGTAGTTATGATCGAGTAACAAAGAAGAAGAAGAAAAAGAATTGATGATGATGATGGGTGGAGTTGTCTTGTGCTAGTTTTGGCGTTTTCAGGAATCTCAGGTGTTTAAATTCTGAGGATTGAGGTCTGACATTCTACCAGATGAGTACACTCTCAAGCACTTCTCTTCCTTTTGACTCTTCCTCTCCTCTCTTGTGCTGTTGCCACTCGGCATTAACCCTTTTAACTTCAAGGTTTGTTTAACTCTTTTTTTTTATATATAATTATAAACTAAAGAATTTCATTTAAAAATAAACCGAAGTTGGTCTCCTTCCTTCATTATTGCCAAGTTCATGTCTTCTTGGGATTTCCTACAGTGTAGGGGAAAAGAGCAAATGTTTTGTTCCTTTGGTGCCTTCTGGGCAGAATGCTCACATAATATGTAGCTATGGCACAGGCATTGACGATGGATTCATTAACCTGTATGAGCAACTGTGTTGCAGAGAATTATCACCACCAGGCACAGGCAGTTTTTAGAGCAAGCTTCCACACTCACCATTACTTTTTACTTTCAAGGTTTCCTTCTCTTATGCACTTCCTGAGTTTTTCTTTTAGTGTCCGAAAGATTCAAGTATGTCATTTGTTTCATCATATGCCATTCTGGGTTCATGCCAAATGTAGTATTCTTCAGGTCTCTTCATGTAGGACTCATTGTGTCACCTGTTTTTATCAGGTACTGCCAGGAAGAGGTGTGAAAACTGAAGAAAGTATGGATCCGAAAATTTCAATAGAAGATCAATTTGGCAAGCTGCATCCATGCCTGCCTATGAGCACAAAAATTGGGATAGTGGGAGCTGGTCCAAGTGGCTTATCGGCTGCTTACGCACTAGCGAAGCTTGGTTACTTTAATGTGACGGTACTAGAGAAATATCATACAGTAGGAGGCATGTGCGAGTCAGTCGAAATTGAAGGTACAGGATAAAGCAGTACATTTCATCCCTGTAAAAAGTTTCAGATGAAAAAGCTGATAAATTTACAAGTATACTGATCTTTTCAGGCAGAATTTATGATCTTGGAGGCCAAGTTCTTGCTAAGAACAGTGCACCTGTCATTTTTCACCTGGCGAAAGAAGCTGGTTCAGAATTAGAAGAGATGGACACTCACAAGCTTGCCTTGATTGACAGTTCTACAGGAAAATACGAGGACATCAAAGTTGCAGATGATTATGTATCTGTCATTTCAATGACCTTAGAAATTCAGGTTGCTTTTCCTTATCCTTTGTACCATAGGATTTTTAACATTTCAGGTCGTGGTTATTGATATGAAAATTTCCCTCTGAGGTTTGCAGGACAAAGCAAAAGATACTGGTCGAATTGGAGTCCATGCTGTGAGTGAATTTGCATCAGATTTAGCTCCTGTTTACCTTGAATCTCATGGAATTAAGTCTGTTCCCAAGTCTGTGGCTTATGGATATACTGCTTCTGGTTATGGATTCGTTCAAGACATGCCTTATGCCTATATCCACGAATTCACTAGGACTTCAATGGCAGGAAAGATAAGACGTTTCAAGGGTGGATACACAAGTCTCTGGAAGAAGATCAGTGAATTACTTCCATTTGAAGTTCGTTGTGAAACTGAAGTTTTGGCTGTCAGACGCAATTCTCATGCTGTTACTGTTGATTTTAGAACTAGTTCAGGAGAAGTAGAATCCATGGAGTTTGATAAGATAATAATATCTGGCGCTTTACCTTTCAAAAATGGAGGAACTTACAGATCACAAGCTGCCAACGTCACAGGTATTTCTAGTTTCCAATTTTCTTCATTTTTCATTTTTCATTTTTCTTCCTCCTATCTAACTAAATATCCTTGATGCAGAACCTGACACAGCTCTGATGGATCTGGGGGAGATTGAAAGAGAATTGTTCAGTAAAGTTAACACTATTGATTACTACACCACAGTTTTGAAGATCAAAGGGCTAGAAGATTTGCCAATTGGCTTCTATTATTTTGGTGAATATATGGATGATCCTGAAACAATTGGGCATCCAGTTGCAATGCAGAAATTTTATGCTGACACCGACATTTTCTTGTTCTGGTCTTATGGAAACTCTGGCAACATTAAAGGATCAGCAGTCACACAGCTCGCCATCAAAGTAGTCAATTCTATTGGGGCACAAGTTGAGAAGGTGATTCTTCAAAGAAGATTTAACTACTTTCCTCATGTTGGTAGTCAAGGTATGATGGCTTTTTAGGCACCACTAAATGTCCTTTTGGGTGGGAAGAGACAGCTGATAAAGCTCTTTCTTTGTTTTTGTTTTTGTTTTTGTTTTTCTTGCAATGATATTAAACAGATATGAAGGATGGATTCTATGAGCGACTTGAGTCTGAACTTCAAGGTCTGAATAACACTTACTACGTTGGTGGTCTTACGGCTTTTGAGCTTACTGAGAGAAACTCGTCATATGCCATGGCTCTAATCTGCAAGCACTTTGCAAATAATAATTCATTGCCCACGTTTCCATATGTTAAGGTAATAATAATAATAATCAGGATGAGTTCAAGGTTATAAAATGTTGATGGTTGAGAACTATCCAATTCTGACATAAGATATTGCAGAATTTGTTTTCCTTGCGATCAAAATGCTGGGACAGAAGTCCAAAAGACTTGGGAGAAATGCCAGGAGTGGTGTTCCCTGACTTGCCTACCCTTGATGGTTACCTGAAACATTGGGGAACTAATAGAGTCACACAGAACAAGACACTCTACACATGGATTAATGAAGATGGGGTGGCAGTATGCAAGAGGACCTATGCAGAACTTAATGCCAAGGCTTGTTGCATTGCTCACAAGCTTCTGACTAGTCGAAAACCAGCAATCAGGCCTGGTGACAGGGTCCTCCTAGTCCACGTTCCTGGTCTGGATTTTGTTGATGCATTCTTCGGGTGCTTAAGAGCAGGAGTCCTACCAGTTCCCGTTCTTCCACCAGATCCTCTACAAAGAGGTGGCCAAGCACTTTTGAAGATTGAGAACATTGTTAAATCATGTAATGCAGTAGCCATCCTCTCCACCACCATTTACCACTCTGCAGTTCGAGCAGGTTCGGTTAAGAATCTGCTATCTTTAAGAGTAAAGAATGGTAAGCCTTCAGGTAGCTGGCCGAATCTTCCTTGGCTACATACTGATTCTTGGGTCAAGAATTCTGATGACTTGCATCCAGAAAATTTGGACAATGTGTCAGAAACCCAGCCTGAAGATTTGTGCTTTCTGCAATTCACATCAGGTTCCACTGGTGATGCTAAAGGTGTCATGATAACTCATGGTGGACTCATTCACAACGTGAAGTTGATGCGAAGTAGGTATAGGAGCACCTCAAACACAGTACTAGTAAGTTGGCTTCCTCAATACCATGATATGGGACTGATTGGAGGACTCTTTACAGCTCTTGTTAGTGGTGGAACTGCAGTCTTGTTTTCCCCAATGACTTTTATTAAGAAGCCACTGTTATGGCTTCAGACAATGAGCAAATATCGAGGGACTCATAGTGCCGGCCCTAACTTCTCATATGAGCTTGTGGTACGGAGATTGGAATCTGACAAGGATAAGGACAACAAATATGACCTTTCATCCATGATTTTCCTCATGGTTGCTGCTGAACCGGTGAGGCAGAAAACTTTAAGAAGATTTGTTGAGCTCACTCGCCCTTTTGGCCTTTCGCAGGAGGTGATGGCTCCTGGTTATGGTTTGGCTGAAAATTGTGTATTTGTCAGCTGTGCATATGGTGAAGGTAAACCCATCTTGATTGATTGGCAACAAAGAGTCTGTTGTGGGTACGTGAACTCAGATGATGCAGATGTTGACATCAGGATTATTGATCAGGAGACTGGTGAGGAACTTAAAGAAGATGGAAGGGAAGGAGAAATATGGATCAGCAGTCCTAGTGCTGGAATAGGCTACTGGGGTAGGGAAGAACTTAGCCAAAAAACTTTTCGAAATGATCTTCCTGGTCAGCCTGGAAGAAAATACACTAGAACTGGAGATTTGGGACGAATTATCTGTAGAAATTTATTCATCACTGGAAGAATTAAGGATTTGATAATTGTTGCAGGAAGGAACATTTACTCAGCAGACGTAGAGAAGACTGTTGAGGCTTCCTCGGAGCTTCTAAGGCCAGGTTGTTGTGCAGTCATTGGTGTTCCAGAAGAAGTCCTGTCAACAAAAGGGATGTCGATCCCAGATGGTTCAGACCAGGTTGGATTAGTTGTTATTGCAGAAGTTAAAGATGGTAAGCCTGTTCAGAAGGATGTGATTGAACAAATTAAAAATCGTGTTGCAGAAGAACATGGTGTTACAATAGCATGCGTCAAACTGATCAAGCCAAGGACCATCAGTAAAACAACTTCTGGTAAAATCAAGAGATTCGAATGTCTCAAACATTTTACTGACGAAACTCTGAATGTGGTGCCAGACCCCATTATAACTAAGAAAGTGTTGAGACGATCATTCACCACTGGAACATGCAGGGAGGGAAACGCACCTCGACCTCAACTTCTGAATTCTCCTTCCTCAAGTCCCAGGTTGAGTTACCAAGACATTGTGGAGTTCCTGAAGGGAATTGTCTCTGAGCAGACAGGAATTTCCATCAAAAACATCTCTGCCACACAGAATCTTGTGTCTTACGGAATCGACTCTATTGGGGTAGTCCGAGCTGCGCAAAAGCTTTCAGACTTTCTTGGAGTGCCAGTTGGAGCAGTAGATATCTTCACTGCAACCTGCATTGCAGATGTGGCAAGCTTTTCAGAGAACCTTGTAATGAAATCTCAGCCTCAACTCATTAATAGTCCATCATATCTTTCAGAACCTGATGTTGATTCATATGAGTTGGAGTCAGAAGTTTCCATGAGCCAGCAAATTCTCCTTCTCTGTTTTCAACTTCTTGCCCTCTTTTATGTCTGCTTCATGCTGATATTTCCTGCATACTTGTCACTCTCTGCATTTCCTGTCTTGATCTCAGCAAGCCATGCCTTTGCAGAAAGCATTCTATGGTCTGATTATTTGATTCCTTTGGCATTGGCTCCTCTTGCTTGGATTCTTTGCATTGCTTCCACTTGTATTTGTACTTCTTTCTTTGGGAACTCTTTCTTGAGGCCAAATTATGCTCTGACACCTGAGATTTCCATTTGGTCAATTGAGTTTGTGAGATGGTGGGCACTCTACAAGTCACAGGAAATTTCCTCTAAAGTTCTTGCAGTGCATTTGAGAGGAACCGTGTTCCTCAACTATTGGTTCGAGATGTTTGGAGCTAGGATTGGTTCCTCAGTTTTGCTCGACACCGTTGACATTACTGATCCATCTCTGGTTTCAGTTGGAGATGGAGCTGTAATTGCAGAAGGGGCATTGATTCAAGGTCATGAAATTAATAATGGAACTTTGAGTTTCCGCCCTATTCGAATCAGCCGCAATTCCTCAGTTGGTCCATATGCTGTAGTCCAGAAGGGAAGCACGGTTGGAGAAAAAGCTGATCTACCTCCCCTGCAAAAGAGTGAAGGAGGAAAAGCTGTATTCAGATCTAGTAAGTTGCACAATGGTCAAAAGGTGAGTTCTTCCTATATTTTTTGGACAAAGAACAAGTTCCCTCATCATCATAATATCTAACTACTCAAACATCTGCAGGGTGGAGAGTTCCCACATCCTGGAATATCTCTATCTAATGCTATATTCCACTTCATGGGCATCTATCTGGTTGGTTTCCTCAGCACTATTTCAGCAGCTACTCTCTATTTACTGTACATATTCCAAACTCAAGAGCCTGCTTCCTTAAAAGTCTTTACATTTATTTGCGTCTCTGGAGCTTTTCACTGGATCCCTTTCAACATCACAGCATATGCTATAATGTTTGCTACCGTTCCATCAAATCCTGCTGTGTCTGCAATTTTGGTTGCCATTTCCTATTTGACTCATGGCCTCATACTCAGCTTCTTTACATGCACGTTTACACACTTTCTTTCTGGTGAAAATCAATCCCACCTGAAAACTTGGCTTCGCCATCGAATTACTATTGCTTGCCACCTTAGATTTGCCAAGCTCTTGTCTGGAACAGAAGCTTTTTGTGTGTACTTACGCCTTCTGGGTGCAAAGATTGGGAAGCATTGTTCCATCAGGGCCATCAACCCTGTTTCAGACCCAGATTTGATTACAATTGGTGATGGAGTTCATCTGGGTGACTTCAGCAGGATGATTGCAAGGTTCTATTCAACCAGTGGGGTCATCCATGGCAAAGTTGAGGTGCAGGATAATTGTGTGATTGGGAGTCAAAGTCTTGTCCTTTCTGGTTCCATTCTTGAAAAGAACGTAATTCTTGGCGCTCTTTCAGTGGCACCAGTGAACTCGATTCTTAAAAAGGGTGGTGTTTACATTGGATCAGAAACACCAGTCATGATCAAGAACACCATGCACGCTTTGGATGACAGAATAGAAGAGATGGACGTGAAATATAAGAGGATAGTCGGTAATCTGGCAGCGAATTTAGCTGCCACCACTTTGAAGGTCAAGACAAGGTACTTCCACCGAATCGGCGTTGGTGGGAAAGGACAGTTGAAGATTTATGATACCATTAAAGGGTTACCAGATCATAAGATCTTCAGCCCAGGAAAGAGCTATCCTGTTGTGATTCGTCACAGCAACAGCTTGAGTTCAGACGACGATGCAAGGATAGATGCACGCGGTGCAGCTATCAGAATACTTTCAGATGAAAATGGAAGCAACTCTCCAGTTCTTGACCTGACACTCAAAACAGGGAAGGCGTTCTATGCCCGTACTATTGCAGATTTCGCTACATGGTTAGTGTGTGGCCTTCCAGCGAGAGAAGAGCATGTGAAACGCGTACCACATATAGCAGATGCAGTGTGGACGTCTCTTCGAAATGCTGATTCTTTCACGGAGCTACATTACTATTCCAATATCTGTAGGCTCTTCCGGTTCACTAATGGACAAGAAATGTATGTCAAATTCAAGTTGCGACCTTTTGATGAGAACATAAGCGAGAACTCTGGTAAGGTGGAGCCCCTTGGAATTCTTCCACCAGAAACAGGTGCTATTCCCAGGGATGAAAAGGACACACGCCCTTTGCTCTTCCTTGCTCAAGACTTCCAACGTCGTGTAAACTCTCCTGGTGGGGTTCGCTACATTTTTCAACTGCAAATACGTTCTGCTCCGAATGATGAAGCTGCTCGTGAAGTTGCACTTGACTGCACTAAGCCCTGGGATGAAACTCAATTCCCTTACATTGACGTCGGTGAGATTGCTCTTCATCAGAACCTCACCGCCGAAGAATCAGAATCACTGGAGTTCAATCCTTATCTGAGATGCCACGAGATTGACGTTATTCGTGCTACGTCTTGCTCGGAGAGTGCATCCATTGATCATGGTCGTTCCTTGATATATGAGATATGTCAGCACTTGAGGAATGCAGAGCCACTCCCTGAGGCATGGAGAATGTTCATAGAGCAGTCAGATGTTAAAGTAGACCTTTCAGGGTGCCCAATGGCAGCAGCAGTAGAAATGCAGAAGAAGGGCTTGGCTTCTTCCGGAGAAAAATTCACATTACAGAGGACTAGGGTTCACACCTTATGGGTCATTTTTGCCCAACCTCTGCTACAAACTTTCCTTCCCTATTTCCTCATGGGATTGATCATCTTTGCACCAATCAAATGGGCTCTATCTTTGAAGCAAAATCATAAACTGCTAGTACAACCCATGCATTATTATTGGTTGCTTCCTCTGCTTTGGATTTGTTCAGGTATTCTGGCAGCATTAGCTTGTGTTATTGCCAAATGGGTTCTCGTGGGAAAGAAGAAAGAAGGTCAAACAGTGTACATTTGGAGCATACGAGTCTACATGGACACTGTGTGGCAAGCTTTTAGAACCGTAGTTGGAGAGTACTTCATGGAAATGGCTGGTGGGTCAATTCTATTTGTGTTATGGATGAAGTTGATGGGAGCAAATGTAGAGCTCTGCCATGGGACCTTTGTAGATAGCATGGGAGCTCTGTTGAATCCAGAAATGGTGGAGATTGAAAAAGGAGTGTGTGTAGGAAAAGAGGCTCTGCTCTTTGGGCACATATACGAAGGAGAGGGCGGGAAGGTTAAGTTTGGGAAGATAAGAGTTGGAGAAGGCGGGAATGTGGGAAGCAGAGCAATTGCAATGCCAGGGGTGAGAATAGAGAGTGGAGGCAACCTTGGAGCTCTGTCACTAGCCATGAAAGAAGAAATTATTAGGTGAAGATCTTACAAAACAGAGGAAGAGAATGAGTAGGAGGAGGAAGCTTGTCCCCTTTTTATGTAACCATATCTGTCTTCTGAAATAAAACTTCATTTCTGGCTTCTTAGAAATGAATATCATAAAGGAAAAATAAATATCAGGGAAAAATATCTCAAATTAGACAGACACAGTCTTAGAATAAATAAAAATATCTTCAAAAAGGGAAACCAATTTTGTGTATGTAACTATGTATATTAGTACCATATAACAAAAGAAAATATCCCAAAAAGCCTATAAAAGAACTCCGTTGCTCTACCCTCCATGCCTCTCTTCTTGTGTTGTTGTTGGTAATAAAAAAGTCAGCTCTTCTCAGAGTTCCCAACTTCAAAGATCCAATCTTTTTTCATCCGATTGATTCTTTTACATCAACACACCGCTGTAAAACCCACCATCTGATTGCTAGCATGTCCACTGAGCGTCGCTTCCCGACCCCAGCACTGGACCGTGAGTCTGCAAACCTGCTTCAGTCAATTACTTCCCATGGTGGGTACGCCTTCGTGAGCATGGCAACTCTAGCGACCTCCGGTGACTCCCGAGCGGCGGAGGCGGCTCGTGAGATGGCGTGGGAGCAGCTTCATTCAGGTCCCTGGCATTCCGTACTTCCCGTGTGGCGAGATGCCTACTCAATGGCATGTTTGCAGGTTGCGAACTTTCATTATGCTAATGAAGACTACACGGAAGCTCTCAAGGCTTTGGACATGGGTTTGATAATGGGAGGTCTGTTGCTCAGGAAGGATTTGGACTTCGCAGTCTCAATTCTCACTGCTTCTAGTAATACCCATCATAATTCTCAATCCTCGACTTCCAACAAGAGCGTCGATTTTTATAGGACCGAGGTGGGATTTGTAGATTTGATGTTTCTGCAGAAATTTATGTTTCTTTTGTAGCACACAGTCTTACTTTTGTTGATAACTATAATCCCATTTCATAATGCAACTGTTGTATGATTAAAGGCACAGCTTTCCCTTATTTTGGTGTCATCAATTCAACATCTTTGCTTCTATAATGCAGTTCATGTGTGCCATCTTAACTTGTAGTGGCATATTTCTCGCCAACTTGTTGCTTCCTGTTGTTTCCTGATTTGGACTATTTTTACTTGCTTGTAATGAGTTCTCATTATTGGATATCTAACTTCAATCTCATCTTTAATTAAGGTGGCGTTGTTGCTGTAAAATGTTACAGGTGCTTCGTGTTTTACCGTTCAAATCCTTGTCTTGTAAGGTTGTGGTGAAAAGATCTGCACTATCCTTGGAGGCTTTTTTACGTGAATATTTCCTTTCTGGTTCCCCAGTTATAATTAGTGATAGTATGGCACATTGGCCTGCCAGGGAAAAGTGGCAAGATCTAAACTACTTTAAAAAGGTTGCTGGTGATCGTACAGTCCCAGTTGAGGTGATTTCTTGTTTTATTTATTATTTTTGAACTGTTTTGTTTAACAACCCTGTTGGCAAAACTTGATCCATCTATCTAGTATGTCAAGGTAAAGTTGGGATTAGTACAAAAGAAGTGTTTTTATTCTTGATTCAGTTGAGGTGATTATTCTTCCTGCTTATATGATGTTTTAATAGGACTTCATAATTCAGTTTGCTCCTATGTGTCAATAAAAGCTGAAACAAATTTCTTCAGGTTGGGAAAAACTATTTATGTCAAGAGTGGAAGCAAGAACTCATAACATTTTCCCAGTTTCTCGAGAGAATCCAGTCCAATGAGTTCTCTTGTGGGATTCCAACGTATCTTGCTCAACATGCATTGTTTGATCAGGCATGTCACACCATTCTCATTATATCTGTTGATTATGTTACGGAATGTCAAATACTGTGGGTTAACATGTCACAGTCTGCCAGAAGTTCACATTTTCAATTTCATAATAAACACAGATAAATGAGCTCCGGAAGGACATTTGTGTTCCTGATTACTGTTTTGTTGGCGGCGGGGAGCTTAGGTCTCTAAATGCTTGGTTTGGTCCTGCTGGGACAGTGACACCTTTGCATCATGATCCACACCACAATTTACTTGCTCAGGTAAGCTCGGCATGGAATATGATAATAATGGTGTGGCACCACCTTCTAGAGTTCTTAAACACTAAGCATAATCTTCTTTTGTGTATTCTTTTATACTCTCTACTTCTCAATCAAACTTCTTGTCGTCAAACTCCAATTTAACGCTTCTTCTGCTTCTCTTGTTTATGGCGGTATGTGGGTCATCTGTGCATGATGTAACTTATTTCAGTGATTTAAGGTGCAATATTGCACATGTATCTAATGAATTTCTTAGATTAGACGTTTGGAGAACAGCAAAATACATGACATATGTAGGCTTCACCAACAAGAAAGTGAGCAGCCAACTGCAGATGCAATCAGAGTGCATCCGTGGCCAGTGTAGAAGTTATTGTTTAGTTTGTGATGAAAGAGTAATTTTGTAATTTTTTTTTTGAAGTCAAGTCTGGAAGAAAGACATTGAATCTATTAGTTTGAGTTTGCATTATTTGCATAAAACTTAGCTGCTCGGTGAGGCACCTACGTGCCTGATTAGTTTTCACAGGCGTGCTTCTTTTGGTTTGACTACATGTGCAAGTTTATTTATCGCTGTGTCTGCATTTACAATTCTATAACTCTTGAGATAAACGTAGAAGTATGTTTTTCAGGTTGTTGGCAGAAAGTATGTCAGGCTTTACCCTTCTTCGTTGACAGAGGAACTATATCCATACAGCGAGACCATGCTTTGCAATTCCAGCCAGGTAGTGGCTTGAATGTTTCGAAATCTGCATATTACTTCTGTTATCATATTCACATTAAGTTGGCCTCTAGATCTATATCCATAATCGTTAAATTTTGTACCCTTGTATCTTGCAGCATTGTCTCTTACTACTCTAAATTGATGTATGATTTGTCAAGGTTGATCTGGACAACATAGACGAAAGACAATTTCCTAAGGTGAATGAACTGGAGTTCCTGGACTGCATTTTGGAGGAAGGTGAAATGCTTTACATCCCACCGAAATGGTGGCACTATGTCCGATCTTTGACAACAAGTTTCTCGGTTAGCTTTTGGTGGAGTGCATCTGCAAGTTCAACTGCATCCTGAGGCTTCATGAGTCTCACTCATAATATTCATGCTCATATAACCAGCTTCTGAACTTGGTATAGAGCTAAAATCTTAACTGAGACACCCTTCCCTTATACAGCCTAAAAGTTTTGATCAGTACAAAGATGAGATAAGTGTAGTAATTCATCATGATGCACTCACAAGTAGTTATTTTAGAAGTTTGAGGACATCTCTTGATAAATTAATAATTGGGGGTTGCCTTTTAACGCACTGCATGAGTTTGTTGCTCTCTTTCTTCGGAGATGTACAATTCTTGTCATTGCCATTTGCCAAACTCACGTGATATTTTCTATGTATTTATGTCTTTGTATGACCATAACACTGTGCTTCGATCATTCCCTATGTTGTGTCAAACTATCAAGATTTTATCACTAGAGCAAGTGCAACTAATTGTCTTCTTTTCAACTAATTTCATCGACTTTAAATATATAGAGGGGGGAAGAACTTCAATGATTGGAATTGGATAATCCCCAGCAGCAAGTACATTACAGTACAGAGTTGGATAAGAAGTTAATGGCTGATTCTGATGAAATGGAATTCATGACCTAAAGAAACACAGTAAAAATGAGCTAGTACTGAACCAAACACCAACGGAGAATCGTTGGTTTTTGAGCTCAGTAAAAGCTGGCCAACTTTTACTGAAGGCAAACTCTTTAATTCATCTAAGCTGCAGATTTGTACCTACACAGAACCTTACACCTTAAGATCCTGCCCTGAATATAAAACCCTGGCATTACCATGATCTTAACCCTGCTTGGACCGCGTGACATTTGCCTGTCCATAAACATATCTTCCATGTAATGCGGATCAAACGTTCTGTTTTCTTCAACTCTTAAAATTCCCAATGCTGGATTGAATGAAAAAGCTAGCAAGTGAAGCAACCATATGCATTTAGCAGCAACAAAGAAGGCTTGGAGAAGCAGTTCAGGCCACGGTCTGGTCCAATTCATGTTTGTAATAATGCAACTCATCTTCTGATCACAAAACTTACTAAACTCCTCGCTGTAATATTTTGTTCCTTTCCTTAAAACTTCATTCCAGCTCAGATTCCTCAGTGCCACAAATGAAGAAAACTGAGCCTGACGATCTTGATGAGGATCTAGGTGCTTTGGTGATCCATTCTTTTGGAAAACACAGTTCTCAAAGTCTTGGTAAAGGGATTGGTTAATTATGGCTTCCAAATGGTACAAGACTGCTTTTGAGTGCTTTGAATTCAGAGAAAGTTTATGTGGTTGAAGAAGCAAGTTCAAGTTGTCGACAAGGGTCTTATCTGTTTCTTCAATCTGGCTCACCAGTGTCTTGCAGAATTGTTTCACAGATAATCTTGCTTCTGACACTATCTGCAAAAAACCTTCCACCATTACCTCTTCACTTACAGGCATCAGGTTTTCTCCATTTCCACCAATGGATTTCCCTTTCTTGGGAAAGTTTCCGGTCACATTTTCAGCTACATTTAAATACTTTCCTTGTGTTGCTTGCCTTAACGCCTTCTTCAACTCAGTACAGTAATTCTCTAAGTACTCGAGCTTCTGTCTTAGTTCTCCCAATGAAGATTTCATCTCAGCAACTTCCATTAAAGCTTCATCTCTATTTCGATTCGCTTCTGTCAATTCTCTCTTCAATGTTTCAATGGACAATACTCCCAAGTCCTTGAGAATCTGTGAGACTTCCTCGGATTCTGTTCTATTTGGTGATATCTCATGCTTCTGCTTCTTCTTCAGCTTCGGGAACAACCATGAAATCATTCCCCGTGTTCTTGGTTGTGACTGGAGAGATGAGTGGTGGAAATCTGTCATCGGAACCACAGTATTGGAACTCCTGATACTTCGAGTGGTTAGATTTTCAGACTCCGTAATTATACTGACTGGCTTGCATTTATTGCAAGAAGCTACAGACTTGAAGTCTGTCAAACTATTTCTCCTACTAGACCTATAGAATTCTGTTCCAGGTGAAGAGTGAAGCACGGTAATATTGTTTGCACAAGAACCAGTGGCAGATCTTTGATCTTCAGTTGCATAATTATGGAGTTCCAAATTGACCAAACCAGAAGGAATCCCTTTCCTTGATGAGGAATTCTCCTTCTTAAAATCAGAATAAACAGTTCCATAGCTAATTCCTTCTTCTAGCCCATCTTCCCCCACTTCCGATAGTGTTCTTGATTTTGTTAGAATCTGGTTGTGCACGGTTAACGGTTCGTCTTCATAACTCTGTCAAATCACACATTCTAAGTTAGTAATTCAACAAGAAACGAATTCGGGTTCTGGGAAATTTTTCGTCGTGAAGCTAAGAAAAAACCAAAATTCTCCATCTGAAAGTCAGTCACAAACGCTAAGGAAGGGAGGAACCAATAATACAGTAGTGTAAAGATCCAGTTTTTGAAACTTGGCAACCTCAGTTGGAAAGTTGACCTGTTAATATGCGCAAGAACTTGAAAAGCAAGCAAATACAGATACATTAAATGATAGCTTTATTGATCCAGTTATGAACCTTGAAACTTGTTTTGGAAGCAAAATATAGACAATGGAGTAACAACAAAGATACCCCTTTTACTTCGAGAGACAAAAATAATAAATGCACATATCCAAAATCAAAATGGTGAAACAAGAACAGGAAATCCAAATGTTGAAACGAAGAAATGGAAAAGAAACTGGACTCACAGGAGTGAAAACAGGGTAATCCTGAGAAGAGAATTGAGAAACAGGGCGCGAACCAGGTGAAGAAGATGCGAATCTCATATTTGCAGGACTGTTTCCTTGCGTGAGAGCAGCGTGGAGAGCTCTTAGCTCCACTGCTTTGGCAATGGCAGCTTGTATCTCTTGTCTGTTAAGGTCCTGGTGGGTGTTGGTTTTATTGTTATCATTGCTTTGAAAGATTTGAGTAGCAGTAGCTGCCATGGAAAAAAAGAAAAGAAAACAGAGTAGAAGCAGAGCATATACACCTAAAGAATAGAACAAGGAAAGGAGGAAAAAATACAAGTATATAGTGGAGTAGATGAAGAATGAAAAACAAAAAAATGGATTTTCAAAAGGGTATCTAATGGTTTGGAATTGATTTATAGATATGAGGATGATATTGAACGTCCTGACAACCAAAGAAGTTAGGTAGATAGAGAAAAGGTATGTTAAATTCCAAGCAGCTTCTGTCTTTGTTCGGTAATAGAGTGTGAGCATGTGAAGCAGAGAGAGAAAGAGCACAGGGAGGAGTAATGGTTTTCTTTTGCAGTAGTAGTTTTTAAGTACTTGCAATGCATTATACAGTAGCGTAAGAGTTGAAACCAAAAAATCAGAAGAAAAGGGTTATCCTAAAAAAGTCTGGAGGTCATAAAACTCGCCATCCTTCCACAAAATAATGCCAAAACGTGAAATGGAGGCATTTGGGTAGTGGTGGTACCACTGTGGACATGATTGCTTCAAGTACTACTACTACTACAACTATCAGAAGAAGATGATGCCATTGCATACCCACTACCCCTAACCCTACCCAAATTCCTAATTTTGTTAACTACTGCTCTAATCATACCAAACTAATCATGCAACTCTGTTGTCTGATTAAGGGTATTATTTAGACCCACTTCTCAATTAGTACAAAAGGGTTTTTCAATTTGTTGTGATAAAGATGTAAATTGAAGTTCACAAATTGTTTGTTGATCTACTTTTTTTGCTTTCTATTACTATTAGACAATACAATACAACGAAGCAGTGGTCCTAAAGAAAGGATTATAAGATTCTTTGCTCTGTTTCTTGAACAATAAATACAAAATAACCAAACCAGAGTGAATGATTAAGAGATGCGTAAAAACAGAACAGAGTGATGGTAGTTTGGTCCATGTACTAAACAGTTCTTTTTTCCTTTTTTTTAATTTTTGGTTGTCAAAAGAAAAGGTTCGACGTGGGGGACAGAATGATCCATTACCCTCCAAACATCTGCTGTCTCCATCCCTTTTTTTTTTTTTGCCCCTTTTAACAGTGAATCTTGTGAAGCATAGATAGTGCCATCCTTGTGACCAAACAGAGGCCTTTAACTCCATTATTAAAGCTGTAAACTTTCCCCAGAATGGTGTGCATGTGTACAGATATATACTTGGAAGAGAAGATACATAAGCAAGCTATGGGCAATGCGTTTAGTATTTGAGAATGGAATTCCAGGTAGGATTAGAAAACGAAGGTTGATGGATTTGATTAATTTATTGAAATTTAGCTTAGTGAGCCAACCACTCTCTTCACTTCCTTCAAAGTTCCCACATGCAAAAAGGTGGTTTTGATTACTTTGTTTAAAAACCTACTCAGGACGTATAATCCTTGACTTAGAGAAAGCTTCAGACCTAATACTACTACTTGGTAGTTTGGCTTTTCATTTTGTTTTGACCTTAACGAGGTTCGGTTAACCAACTTCCGCTGCTGTTTGCTTTGAGATGATGAAAAGTTGAAACTTTTGGGGATTATTGTAACTAATATCCAAAAGTTGAGCATTTTATCATTAAATTATCATGGAATGGAGAAAAAAAAATTGAGATCTGGGTCGATTCAGTGAGATTTTTTAGGTGTTACTACTTTTGCAAGATGATGAATTTAAGTTACCAATGAAGTAAATCCAATTGTGATCGTTTTAAATCATAATAAGTTGTTAACACAAAGAGTGACAAACTCATGGACTTGTTAATATCATTGATCCTAGTACTTAATCCTGAAGTTTTATGATATAGCATCATATGAAATGGTAACTGATGTTTATTTATAACCAAAATGGATAGCAGGTAAAGCTGAAGAAGCTATGATCACAAGTATACTTGAAGACATTTAAGAAGACATGACCCATGTACCCCACTTCACTCCTACTCTTGAAACCACCTAATACTCACCTAATCCTTGAAAATGTCATGTGCCTATGTATCCAATAATCTCCCACATAATTTGCAATTATTTTTTTAATAAAAGCAACTCATCCAATTAACTTGCTCAGAATAATTAATTATATATTTGATATTAAATAGTATTTGTTTACATATCTATGCAATGAAAGTGTAGATTTACGTGAATATAGCGAATGCCATTAATTTGGAATTGCAGCCTTTGGATGAAAAAAAAAAAAGGTCAAGAAAGGACTTGGATGTTTCTTTCTCTGGAGGACTTCAAAACGGAATAAAAGAACAAACATTAAAGCAAGTCCAAAGCAGAGCAGGAAGGAATGGAGCACGCATGGGCATATGGACTTTCTCTGCCAACTTCAGTAGATTTTGGAAGTGGAAGGTCGAAAGGCAAAGACAGAAGGACCAATATTTGCTTGCTTTTCCTCGTACAATGCTTAGTTTTTGTCCTGTTTCACTTGGTTCCCTCTTGGCTAAAGTGGATTCCAATACTCACGCTCTAACGTATAAAACTCTCAGAAAAGTTACAACGGCCATGACGCATGGGCTAGCTAGCTAATTAGTAGACAGAGATTGGTGCTCTCCATGATTCTTGCTAAGGACAGAGAGTCAGAGACAAGTCTTGTTCCTTTTTTTTTTCTTGACCAATTTCTGGGGTATGAAATTGCTCCAGACAGTTTCTACAGGCATCCCAATGACTCTGACATTTCAGTCTCCTTTAATCGAATGCTTCTCTTGGGATACAACCAGCAACGAAGAATTCTGAGTAAAACCAATAATCCATCCTTCAGAACTTATAAAAACAGTAAACAGATAAAAAGAGCTAAAATGTCAGCGATGAAACTATGTTCAATGGGGGAGGCAAAGCTATTGGTTAAAGCTCAAAAAGATATGTTCATAATCTGAAAGCACACACCTTGGTTCCAGCTACGATAGTACCATTGAGAGGGTGAGTGGCACATGTTGTAACACTTTCAGATAATGGAACAAACCTATTTTGCCTGCATCTGTTAACCATTCCAGAATGCATCTCTGTATCCTCTCTAGCACAACCAAATAGAAATCAAGCAAATATTTAGTTTATTATTCAGATCATAAAGAGAAATGAAACAAGCATAACGATCACCATGACCAGTAGATACAAATGTTTAGGCTGAAAAAGGTAGGACGAGGAGGATGAAAAGCAATGTCAACCTAGTTTTAGAGGGTAACAACAGTAGAAGCTCTTTTAGTGGCACTCCAATGTATAATTGATACTAACTATTCACGATACAATTGTTTACCTGTAGTCCACATGGCAGGGAGAACTAGGGTCAGGACAGAAATCTAAAAGATGAATGCCATTATCAGATGATGATCCAATCACATAGATCTGCAAAAGAGAAACATTACATTCAGCAAACGAGAAACCAAATGGTTCAAACCTAAGCAGTAACAAGCCTGAAAGGAGTTTTGTGTCGTTTAATGAACTGGGAACACATTAATGAAGTAAATATCAAGCAGTCATCAAAACAATGCTATCTGAACCCTAAAGCCGATGGCATGGCAAGCTAGCTGATCTACATTTGGATCGTGAAAAGAATACCAACTCAGACAAAGTGAAGTTTAGCTGACGTGAAATGTAAATACATTAAACATTACAGCAACATTCCCCATTTTCATGTCATCACTGATATCCATAACCATGTACTCAAATTCATCTTAATTTTAGGCCCTAGTGCATCTCATCTTGACAAGTCTATCACCAAACTGAATGAGTTAGTCTGTTGTTTTCCAACTAGCATCAAAGGCTTTGATATCTTTAAGGCAGAAAACTGCATCCCTATTCACACTGTCTTGGAACAAGAAGAAGCCAAGAAGCTCATAACATGACCAAACATTGCCCGTAGAATCTCCAAATTGAATTATATGCATGATAGGTTTATTGAAAAACCTCAAACATATAGCAATTAGATACTGATATAGGTAAATAATAGTTGATGTGTCTTACTGATAACGCTGGCAGCCATGATGGTTTTCTGAAGTATAATAGATTAGAGATAGTGTTGGCATCATTCCTGATCAGGAAATAAAAAGCACTAAATTTATTAGTCGATTATTGCATAAGATATTATGATTAATAGCATAATCTCAGACTGCCAAATTTACTTACAACCAAGCTGGAGGAGGGCAATGAATGTGAGTGATTTGAAAATTATGAGTGTTCAAAATGCCTGACCTGAATTTAATCATAAGAGAAGAAGTCAGACCATCAACCAGAACTATTCTGTTATGTTAAATATGCTAAAACAATGAATGCAGATGGAGATTGAAGAGTAAAAGGCACACAGCAACTATCCATGGTTGCAAGCATCGTGGGCATACCCTTACTACTACTCGACTCTTGCAATCAATGTAATGCATATTGCAGGTGCAATATGGAAAGCACCATCCAAATCTTTATTGTTATTTAACATAAACATAACAAATTGATCTTTTCCTAATTTATAAAGTTAGGTCACCAGCCTATCCTGTTGGAAGATCTGTTGTAAAGCTGATGCAGGTAAATATAAAACATGAGCCATTAATACCATGCTGCATTACAACATACTACAGCATAAAGTATGCTCAAAACTAGTTTTTTGCCAAAGAGAAACAGATTCCCAGTTATGCTGAAGCCACCCACACCTGATATGTGGATTACAACAAGGCCAATGGAATAGCATATATCAACTTCAATTTTATCCTGCAATGATAGTTTTTGAGTCTGTGTAAACATGTCATCTTTCTAGTCCAGGATCTTGATAATGCTTGACATTGGCATTGTTACTTAGCATATAGTGCAGGCTCAGAACTCGAAGCCTACCTTTGATTTCAGACAGTGGGCAACTGTACTAGATTCTTTTGTACAAGTTCCTTTACTTGTCTCATTATAGAATTGCTTGTGAATTAGTCATTGGTTATCATTACCAATTATTAATAGCATGGAAAGGCAGAATTTATCAAAACTCTTAAGTCCGGATCAGCTTATCAAGAAATTTGTTCAAGTTTAATAATGCAGAGGAGAGCGGAAAGGACAACAACTAAATTGCAGACTGCAGGAAGATAAAAAATGATTTTACATGCTGACCTACCAGCCATCATCAAGATGAAATGCTAAGTGATGCGAGCAAGAGGGATCAAAAGTAATGGAGTGAATTTCCTTGGAGACAATATTTGATTGCGCCTGCATAGTGATTGGAAGAAATGGTTAATGAGGATAACATTCACAGGCAGGTTCTGAACTAAAAGCATCCCATTAAATTTGTTGTATTGCTCCACACTTTCCTCTAAATCAAACATGAAAGGCGAATTATAATTTGAAAAATATTCAACGTAAGGAATCATGCAATAGGAATACCTTCAAAGGGCCTATCTTTTCTAACATCGATGCCAACTTCCAAGATGCTACAGGAGGATGGCATACCTGATTCAATGAAAGGCAGGAGCACAAATTGTAGGTAAATGAAATTAAATTTCTTCCAGAACAGGAAGCCAAATGGAAGCATAATATCAAACTGTTTGACAGTAATATGAAGCAGTGACAAGAAAACCTACCTAGAAGGAAATTGTATTGTTAAAAAGGCATTTTTGATTGAACCAAAGCTTAGCAAACGTCCCCATTAGGGCCATAATCAACGTTTTCAGAATCCCAAAGATGCACACTGAGCAATAGCTTTAAAAGCTTACCTCTCTATGACTTTGAAAACCAGAAGATGCTCGTCCTCCACGGAAGTCCCACATGTAAATTGTACCACGTCTATCAGCCCCAAAAATCATCTAGAATTAAATTAGTTATCATATAATTTAATCACTTAGATATAGAAAAACAAAGAGTGACAAAGTAAAAGACTAATCAAATGTATTAGCAAATTACTTTAAATGTCTTGACTTTACGACAATTTATCAAATGTATCATAACCTTTAACACTACATATATATATATAACTGTAACACTATTAGTGATAGACCTTGACTGTGGCCAAATTAACAATGCTTTCATTATCATATTGAAAATATTTTTTTATCATTTATATCTATTCTTTTATTTTTATGATCTTGCATACTTTGAAATTTAAAAATGGTAAAAGATAACCTTCTTGTCAGATATTTTTCCAAATTCTATCAATGGTCGATTGGACTATTATAACATTTGCACAAAATTTCAAGTTAAAATTTCAAGTATTAAATTCTTTATAAAAGTAATAATTCAGCATAATTAAGTTATATTACTAACTGGAACACACACACACATATATAACTCGTGATATTTAGCATTAAAAAATAAAAATTAAGATTTATTTGATATTTTGCACACAATTCAAGATATATGAAATAATTTACCTAATAACAATGCATATTCAATCATCCTAGCATAATAATGAACAACAAATTTAAATAGCATCACGTTTCTTTAATACCCTTGCTAGTATTTTTCAATTTGATACATGCAAACTCAAAAGTGCAAATATAAAGGATAACATGCAGAAACATGCCTAAGCAAGTGATGCCTTCAAGCAGTCACCAACCTGATTATCCACATTTAGCTTGACACTGTTTATGGAGCTATAGTTATTAGTTGCAAGCTCAAGACAAGGAAGAACACTCATCCTCCTATCCCATACATGGACTGCACCGTTTGTATCTGAACTAACTAACCTACGAATGTAAGAGGAAAGAATCAAATAAAAGAACTGATAGACATATATAGCAGCCGCTGAAGTGTGACAAAAGTAGTTAGACTAATAATTCAGTATTAGAATGTTGCATGCAAAGCAATCTCCAAACCATGAAAAAGGCATAAGCTACTAGCTGTTCCTTTTTCACATGCAACTTGCTCTTCATTATTACTATAATCAGTTCATTTTCACAACTTTAGGGCTCAAGTTTGGCACTAAATTTAAGTTTAGAGAAGTGCTTGCCACTTTTAACAAACCTTGATTTATCATCTGTTGAGAAAGCTATATCAGTCAGTCCCTTACAAATGTCATTCCCATGAACAGTGACTGTGCGTCTTGTTTTTAGCACCTGCATTGAAATTAAAGAAATAACACTGGTATCCAATTAAGAGAAAAGCAAAACACTTCAGACAAACAAGCAAAACGGTGAAAATGATGAAAAGCAAACAAGAAGCCAAAATAATCAGTTTACTTGGAGCTTCTTGAAACTGCTTTGCAAAGGGATAAAATGATTAAGAGTGACCGGAAAATCTGTTGAGGAAGTAATTTAGATAAAAGGTTTCCGGCTGGACATGATATGAAAAAGGAATAATATTACCAGAGGTGAAAAGAGATCTTACCTGAGCTGGATCAGAAGAGTCATAACCAATATCAAAAATGAGTACTTCATTGGTTTTGGTAGAGGTACAAGCAATCTATAAATGCAAACAAATCAAACAAAAGGTTCAATAAAGATTCACATTCCTTGAGAAGGAAAGTTATATACTGAAAGTCGTCATTTTTATATGATTATTTCCAACAAGACGGTCAATCAATCCTTGAAGTCCCTAGACTTAACTTTATAATTTATGCAATCCTGAGGATTTAAAAAGAGCAACCAGAAAAGGAATTACGAATTAGGTGACCAAAAAAAAAGGTTATCTAAGACATTAAAAGAAACATGGATGCCCAAACCTCATCTTGGTAAGCAGAGTTCCAGCCAACAGAGTCGAGTTGCTGATGCAAAGAAATGTGGAATACATGTTTGCTTTCATCTTCGTCCATACCTTCAAGCATATTGACAATATATACGACAAGGGTTGGAGAAGATATGGGTGACCGAATGACTTGTTGTAAACACAAATGCCCGGTAGCATGGAGTAAAGCAAAAACAGGAACTTACAAGGAAATGAATGAAGAGTCTGAGAGTAGAGAGATTCAAAATCAAGAACCATTAAGCATCCCGACTTAGTTACTGACACTAAGTAGACTCCCTGGAAGACATATGTACCATAAATTGGACAAACAAGGAAGTGAGAAAGAAAGAAGCTAAAAGTAAACAAAAGATATGGAAGCTGGAAGCTTGATAATGAGGGGAGGAAAACATTAATTCACCTTATTGTCAAATTCAAGGGAAGAGATGCCATGCCTGATAAAAGAAGAGATACACAACAGATGGCATTGTTGGTGTATATGAAAGAAAGGAGTGAGAATGAACATTACAGAAACTATTTGAGAAATGAGTAAACCGAATACTGAATTTGGTATTACTTGGAAATAGGAGAACCCTCTTCCCTGTTAGAGATGTTACCAGTCTGATTGATCTGCCAAATTATACAATTGCCAACTTCATAAATCTTTTAAATAAAGAAACGACATTGATATTGATAATAAGGGAGGGAGGACATACATGGGTTGGGCATGGAACTCCATTTACATTATATAAATGCGGGAACGCACCTATCTTTTGTTATTTCAAAACAAAATAAAATTGGTGAGCTAATAATAATGCTAAAGGGTATTATAAAAGATGAAACTTGGAGGAAATAGAAACAAGGGTAGGGAGTGACCTGACCTGAGAGTAGGATTGGAGAAGTAAAGAAGAAAAGTGGCGACGGCACTTGGGGTTGAATCCTCCGATCAACTCACTCGCGGCCATCATCATCTTCCGTGCCCCGCGTCTTCTTCCAATTTAAGTTTCAGAAATGCATCAAAATCTCACCGTTTAATTTAACCCCGTTAATATATATAAAAGAAGAAGAAGAGTTTACCTCTGAAAGGTTGCGGGCTTAGGAGAGTGCGTTGAAGATTGAAGAGAAGCGGCAACATCATTCATCTTCTTCAAGTACTTTTCCATTTTCCTTACGAGAGATAGAGCCAGAGGAGTCGTTTTTCACTTCCATTTTCCCTCCAAACAAGCAGCAACCCGTGTACGGTACTGTCTGTAACCCAGCCCGACAAGGGAACCAACAACTAATGTAGTCGGCCCAACAAGTAACAACTAGTTAAAAAAAAACATATGTCCTAGTGCGTAAGGCTCCCATTTTGGGGGAGTCGGAGGAAATTCAATTTATGCTAAAGTCAATTCTAACTCAAAACTTCAATCCATTCACTACCCATTTGTCAACGTTGCACATATCCTCTCCACTAGAACTTTTAGCTTCTTTATTACCTTCTTCGTTAGGTGTTCTTTTTTTTTTTTTCTTTGTGGTCAGAGTGAGATGGCATAAATTACATGAACCTGTAATCTATTGCTTTTCTCTTCAGCTTCAAAAATAGTTCTACGTAGCTTATTGCTTATTATGTAAAAATACACAACCAAAAAATATATTTAAAAAAAGAACATTATGAGGAGCAATACAAAGATACGTGAGCTAACTATTAACACAAGAAGAACATGAACGTCACATCAGAGTCAGACCCAATTGTTGGCAAGTGAAAAATCATGGAATCTGAATGACACTTCACCAGCAGTGTCTCTGTCAAGTTTAATCTCCGCCTCATGACCACCGTCCTGATCAGGCGGCAATGGCAAAACTTGGTTATCATTTGGCCTTATTTGTGGAGGTGAAGGCGGAGGAAGAGGGGCTGAGACTGGGGTTGGGGTGGTGATCCAAGCTCTGGAGTTTGGACTCGGAGACGACGCTACAACACTTCTGTCCCATAAGAGCACGTGCATTACGATTGACACTTTTGCATGCCTATGCAACGAAAGTTTCTGGCTCAGTGAGACCGTGTCAAAGCACCGAATCGCTCCTGTCGACGATACCATCCATGGAAGCACCTTCTGGTTCGATACTCTCGACACCACTAACAGCCTGGACGCACTTGTTGCTTCTCTGTACAAATTGCTCAGTCCTGACCTCGTCGACGGGACGTTCTCATCGTCGCTAATCACCGACGATATGTAGACAAACCCCTGATAACGAAAAAGAAAAGGAATGGATCATACATCCATTGCCATGCAAGATAACGTAACAGATGTGATTGATTGATTGATTTCATTTTCATGTCATACCTCTTCCGTGCGACTAATGGCGAATCCAAGCTTTGTATCATCTTCTTTGATCTTGATTTCTATACCAAACTCCCCACATAGAGGAGCATACCAGAGACGAACTGCTCTTACAACACCTATGTCCACTCCATGATAGTCCTCAAAACCGTACAAGCTTGCATTTGCCAGATTTGACAAATCAGATAACGACCCAGCATTCACTGTTGATGATGCCGTCTCTCCTGATATCTGTTCCATCCAAACCATAAAAAATTGGTTAAACAACACCAACTATACAAAACATTGCGCTTAAATATTAATGACAATAATCACATTATAAACATGCAATACCTTGGTGAGGAGGGACTCGGTCTGAATATTCATGAAAACTATGGGGATACCAGAGGCCTGAGAAGCGTAGAGCCAAGCGTTGGCTCTGGCAAGAGTGTCTTCCAAATCATTGTAACGAGAGGCAACTTGGTCAGAAGCTTTTGGGAGGAGAAGTATGGAAAGAAAGCAGCTTGAATTGGGAACAGCTAACACCTCTTGCATGCCTCTTCTCCATGGATACGACACATATCCATCTTGTAGCTTTGCCCTTGTTAATGCCCCTACAATTCTCGAGCTTCTTGAAGCTGCAAAACGAAAATTAATCACAAATATTAAGCCTCGTGAGAGTTTTGCAAAAGGTCAAATCCCGACGCTCGGAAAATGGGAACGGAGATATAGCCGCCAACAACTTCCCAGGTCAACATATGATCACAACATGGAATTAATGGAAAAACTTGTCGGTGGAGCTCGACCTAACCAAAAGGAAAACCTTATGCAAGAAAAAAGTCCAAGTGGATGTGTATTTAGAAGTTGTGAACAAGATAAGAGGACCAAGTGGAGTTGCAGGAATCTGAATTGTGTATTTAATTTTGTGGTGTGTTATTCTGTTATATAAATCTCAGTCATTTATTTATATAGGTCCTGTATAAGTTTTGCATACATAAATGCGAAATTCATATAAATAAATAATTAAAATTTATAAAATAAAATAAAATATCATAGTATTAAAGAGGATCCCGTCCCAAGTTGCAGTAGCCTGAATCTGACTCAAGAAATTTCGTTCTTAATGTCTTTTTCTTCACAGTCCAAATTCTAACACGACATATATCAAAAGGAAAAAGTAGAACCACGCGATACACACAAGTCAACACGTCCCAATTCCAATTCCAATTCCAATTCCCACCAAAACCAATCAAATCAACGCCAGTCTCTCAATATTCCATGCCCTTCTAGAATTACAGTACAGATCATCTATTTTCATAAATCAATTCTTACCTCTTAATTTCACAAAATCTCGACCATACATTTATGTAGATTAGAATAGGCTTGAAACAACGTTCATGTACAGAGGATTTCACGTGATTTAATTTACTTCTATACAGTATTTTTTACTTCATTGATTCGGAATCATTACAAGAGATTATTAGATATATTATGTAGCACACGCATTTAGTTGTACCAGTAATGAATGAAAGCACTCACAGCTAGACACGTGGAGAATAGAAAGGTCAAAGCGAAAGAGACAAGTGAAAAGAAAAATGCGGAGGAGGAGGGGGTGGTCACGGCAGCCGGTGGGATGGTGGAGGATGAGTATGCAATGTATAAGAGAGACAGAGTTTAATGAATTCTAACCTTGCAACTCCAAGCAATCGGCCTCGGAGCGATCGGAGAAGGCAACAGCGTAGTTAGGGTCAGCGATAGACCTCAAGATGTATTGTTTCTTAGAGGAGGAGTCGGGGACGATACAGGCTTGAAGCTGAGCGAACTCGTCTCGGCCCCTTCTGACTCGGACAAGAATAGAGGTCTCTTTATTCTTGAAGGAAGAGTGAAGAACCCTCTGAACCCCAGTCTTGCCGTTCTTGAAAGGAGACTTGAGGCTGAGGGAGTGTGATTTTGAGGATCCGATCAGGATCTCCTCAACTATGTCGCCGGTTTGGAGCATGTCAGAGGTCCATTCATCGGCTTTAGAGCTGCCCTTCACACACTCGATGGAGAGAACAGTGAAGGATTTTGAGGGAGTTTCAGGAGGCGATGTCCTAGCACTATTACTTCGATCCAGGGACATGTTTTCAGCTACCTAAACTACTCTCTTTCTATATATATAGATGGTAATTAAAAAGGGCTGGTTGCTAGAACAGGGCAGGAGATAAAGGTAGAACCTTCAACCTGGGTAACATCTTTTGTTGACTTTTTCTCTATCTCGACCCAGTCATCACCAAGCATGTGTATGTATATGTACTTATGGAGAAGTTGGTTATAACATAAGACAGACTTCCATAAGTTATGGAGCCAGTTCCCAACTAAAGCCGAAAGAGCTACAAGAATCTATGTGAGAAGCTGTGGTAGATAGATTCTAGTTACTGTGTCCGCGCCGCGCGTGCGTGTGTGTGTGAGAGAGAGAGAGAGAGGAAAGCAGGTAATGTCTTGTTTGGTGAAACAATAAATGAATAAGCGCCGTACTGATATAGAAATAATTGAATCGAGAGAGAAATACTTATCAGGCTCAAATTGTCCTTATGTATATAATCGTTTAAAATTTAAGATCAGAATTTTACTTTCAGTAAGGGACTTATTTAGCTTTAGCAGGGATTAATTTAAGTGTAAATGGCTTATAGATACCTTCCTATAATTGAGATCTTCCTATAGCGCATAAAAGGCAACTCAAAAAAAATAGAGATCACATTAAACTGTTAAAATATATATTATTTAAATTAGTTATAAAAAATAATATTATTTTAATAATAAAATTTGATTACTTTGATTTTTGTTCAAATTGAACCATTCCAGGTTAATCCAATGAACTTAACCTAACCACAATTATTAAATAGACATGTGTACACACTAACTCCAATCTTACCGTATATTTGCTCAAGTTCTGAGAAGTTCAATAATATACAACTTGACTTGTAAGTCACAATTTCAATTAAATTTTATTTGTTAATTTTGGATAAATTTAAGACATGATTAAAATATCAACTATATGTATATAGGTGGATAATTAGGAGGAGAACATAAAAAATGGACAACTAAGGAAAAATAATTATTTGCCAAGTACTGATATATAATTATTGTTTATATTTTTCTTATACAGGTTTAAGGTAGGATTGCCAATATGATCCCAAATATTGATAAGGTAGTTCAGTTCAATAACATATTATAAGACAAAGAGAGTCCTAAGAATAAAATTGCTAGAGCCATTTCTTTTTTGGAGCTGCATCCTTTGCCATACTTGGAGTTCGCTTTCTGATCTTTTTAGAATCAGAACCAGCAGCAGAGAGTTGTCTTGGCTTCAAAGAAGAAATTCTTCCAGACCTATGATTGGTTGATATTTCTTTAAGAGGACTCACTGATCTAGACTTCACACAACTTGAGAGCTTTGCTGGTGCTGATCCAAGGTCTCTTGCCAAGACAAGATCATTTTTCTGCAGAGGCGTTTCCTACATTTTTTTTAAAGGAAAAATAGAGAGGGGTTGTAATAGGATTATTAAAGTAGGAATCTTGATCCTGAAAGCTACAACTTCAAGCCTGGGAAGTGCTCACTCACAGGAATTTTAATAGCATGAGGTCGTTCTTGATTTTTAGGAGAGGTATCCGAATCAGATGAGGAAGGACTAGTAGCACTGTCCATGTCATAAACAATGTTATCCAACAGGGCTGGAAATTTCCAACTCTCCAAGGTAGAAGAAGCAGAGGAGGAAGGTCGCTGAAGTCTGGTAAGATGCACCAACTGCATAATCAAATTTTATATCATCACAGTAGTTCCTGAGGTTTAACCAATTGTTCTCTGATCAAATACAACTAATTCCACGATAACGTTAATTTAAATGGCAGGGCAAAATCTTTATAATAGAAAGACAGATAAACATAATTTGCAGCTTTCAACTTCCTCAATGTGCTACAAATCAGGGATATCTTAAAAACCATCAAGCAGTCTGAGTGCCAAATAGGAAAGTCATGCTATAACAAGTTGAAAGCAGGGGAACCTGCAATAGGATAGGGATAATGCACGTAAGAACAGCTACTTACCTTTTCTTCTAATATCAGCACGTCCCTTCTAAATTTTGTAATCATCATGTTTTTCCTGCGAATGATGTCTTCCAGCTCCGCAATTCTCTGTCATAAAGAGAAACGTAATAAATCTGTAAGAAAAGTTAAGTCGCATCAGAAGCACAAAACAAACGCAACTTGATTAAACCTTTGATCCAGCCATCTTGCTTGATTGTAGGATAGTTGCCAGCTCCTTTATGGTTGCATCTTTCTCTTCACATTCCCTCTTCAAATTAAGTATGTCTTGGTCTACAGCAAAGGTGTTCATCTGTAAGACATGGATATAAACTTTCACAGGTTAAGACATTACCAGCATTTTAATGATTCTACAATCAATATAGGGAGTATGTGGTTTTCAAGGAAAATAACATAAATATGTTCATTTTAAGAACCATTTATGCATCCAAAATAGGCAGAAACATGTCATTTTCCTATGTTCCAAACAGCTTGTTAACGAGATTGCCTATAATTCCTTGTACATAGTTTGACCAACTCAAGTTCCACCGCTTCCATCAAACTAGTTTAGGACTTGAAAAACAGCAATTCCATATCGACACTCGATATATGGAATCCTCTTGCACCATATTTTAGAATGCTGATGCAGAATTAAGTAGTGATTAAGCTCTGATTGGGGGAAGGTGCTTAGCCAATTATATGAAAGCAAGCTCACGGGCAAAATCACCACCATTTATGCAATGCATCGAAGCCAAGAATAAACTGTTATGATTTAGGATATTCCAGACTAAAAATAAACAGGCAGTTGAAATGAGAGCTACTCCTCACATACTTCTTTATCAAGATTAAATCCTTGATTGTGGAAACAAGTTAAACTGGTATGATCAGTATATGTGCACGAAGGCATTTTCAGAGTTACCTGGACATCTTGTGTAGAAGTAACACTTGGAGCCCAGTCAGACCAATCAGACAAGCGCCGCTCTTCTTGTTCAATTTCATTACCGAAAGGTAGCTTGTATTGGAGTACCTCATCCCCGGTAGGAACTTTGTTGCTCTAGCAACAATTAAATCAAAGACAGAGTTTAAATTACAAAATCAGTAAATCGAAAACAGTTCTGCTGAATTTGAAAATCTCACTCACTCACTCACTCACCAATAAACTAGAGGAGAAGAGATGTTGATGTTGATCACAATGCCAACAACCACATTGAGAAAATTGAATCTTGTGGCATCCAAGATCGTCAAGTGTAGCCAATCCTTCACATTTGCTCCTACCATGATTAACCTGCTCACACAAATTGTCCAGCTTCTGCTGCATACTCGATAACACCTCATCCTAAACAGTAATGGCGTAGTACAACAAAATCAAACAAACACTTCTTCTCTCTTAATGACAAAGAAAGGAAATTTAGGAGTGAAATGGCAAACCCGAAGATTCACAGCTTTTCGGAGCTGGGATATAACGCGATTCTTGTTGGATTCAGCGGTGGCAACGGCAATGACTGCAACTAGTAGGAATCTTTGTAAAGGAGTAAGGAGCTCCCAGGCCACGATTTCATCTTTTCTGGAACGAAAGTCTAAACCTTTAAATATGGATTCAGCGGAACTAGATTCCTCCGCATTAACTAGACGCCCCTGCAGAGACACCCAAGCGAAGAGGCGGGAATGCACCGAAGGGATGCGGCGGCTAGGAGTAAAGTGGGTGGAGAGCCGCCCAGAAGACAACGGAGGAGGAAAGAAACTCACCAGCCAAGGCTGTGGTGCAGGGAAAGCGAGGGAAGTGTGGTCGACTTCTTCTTCCATTAGCATTAACTATAAGTGTGTGATTGCGATGAAGATTATAACTTTTGGGAAGACGAAGCACAAAGGAAGAGATCATACGAATGAATGAGTTACCAAAACTTGCTGGATTTCAAATCCCATTTGAGACTTGAGTTTTGGGAGGGAAACCCCATCGTCTACCTATTCATTATTTACATCAAAATCAAAAGTCGTAATTTTTTTTGACCATTACCATATGAAAATAAGAAAGTTTTGAATTTTGAATGATAACAGCTTCCAACTCTTGGAAAAAAAATCTGACAGCCTGACGGTAAGATGCATAGAATTAAGGTTGTGTGGAGTTTCCATTTCCAACTTAGGTTGTTGTTGACTATGTGTTATGACTAAAATTTTGAAATAACATTCCGTTGATGAAGGTGGCATTAGGAATGGGCCGAATCGCATATATCAGACAACAAACTCTGAAATCTGATTATACTCACGAGCCTACGAAGGGTTGGGACCAAAATATTCAATTCAGACCAAACTGAAAGGAGTGGTCTTGATTGGTTTCTTTTCTTGCGTACATGTCCATAAACATTGCTTTTGTAATTGACTTATTGAATAGAACTACTCATTTGATATATCAAAAAATGTAATTTTAATTTGAATGTCATTTTCGCAACTCAATGTGATATGTACTTCATATGAATAATATATGTTTAGTATCAAAACAACTCAGCTTTAAAATCCCACTAAACTAATATTGCTTCCATCATTAAAATAACGACAAAAGATTCCTCACACTCCACGTAACTTGAACTAGGTCACGTCCCCACTATCAGAAAAAAGCTTGGAAAGGGCAAACGTCATCTACAGGATGCTGAATGGACAGATCCATCTTCTCGTGTCCACCTTCTGGCTCAAGGCTTCCAAACTTATACCCCAACTACGATAAATCGCGATAACAGTCCGAATCTTAATGTAAAACGACGTTTCATCCTTTTGCACACATCCTCTTTTAGAACCAGAAAGAGGACACAATCTTTATAGAGATGAGAAAGTATGTCACTTTTAACAATTGGTACCTCCCACTCGACTTTTCTATCTCCATTACACTCCACAAATGATAATGGAGGATTGGACATTTTGGATAAGATGAGACTCGAACATAAAGAGGAAAGGTAAAGCGAGTGACGACAAGTCACATTGACTTCAATTCCCAAGTCCATGAAAATGGCATGTCCAATTTATTTTATCAGAGTCTGAGACAGAGATCTGATCAGAGAAGACAAAAACTGATGTGGGTTGGTGCTCTTTCACTCAGCTTCTAACATCAATACCAGAACTAGCACGAATTGGATGGAGCTAATCACCTACATAAGTCGTCTTCATTATAGCAGAAAGTAACCAGCAGGTACATTGATGACCAGTTTGTTTCCTATTAATCTCATAGCTATAATTTTACTTTTAAAAAAGACTACTTACTATATTCTACATCCCATTACCTCCCTGATACTGTAAACTCTTATAGACCCTACACATAACCAAATCAATAATAATGATAATAATAATATGACACAGACAACTTTCTGCTGCTACAGCTTCTTTGTGCAGGTACACTTCGCACGGTTTTCTGAAAGCTCCTGGAAAGGCAACCAACAAGAAAGGTAATAAGCTAACTTTCAGGAATGGTCCTCCTATCTTCTTCAGGATTTTTCATTTACTGTATCATCTATCATCATTATCATCGTACCTTAACTTGCCTCTGAAGACCTTTGATGTAATCCACTGCCAAATCCAGCATATCTGATGTGTTTGTTTGCTGCAAAATAGAGTCTCCAAAATCACATAAACATAGTTCCACTAATTTTGGACAAACATTCTGGTTACCTTATCCATGTTGGGTACAAGATCTTGTAGCTTCCTCATACGTTCGCTGATTTTAGTTCTTCTGACCTGTACGAACACTCATGAACGAATCTTTCTTCACACGGTATGTAAATCGTAACAGTTGGGAAGAACAGAGAACCTTACCCTCTCGGCGATGCTTCTCGGATGAGTGGCACAACCACGCTTGGCTCGGATCTTACAGGGCACAGAATCCTGAAACTGCAGAAACTTTTCAATGGTAGACTTTGGTAAGCTCAAGTGATGAGCTAACATTGGAGGTCGATTCGTTGGCTCCATGGTCTGATAAAAACAACAAAAGGGTTTGTTATCGGGTGAAATTCTCAGGAACAACACGCATATACTAAACAAACTCAGTAGTAGAATTCTTGCGTCACCTGAGTTTCTGATGGATTCAGACCAGAAAGGGTCTTATTATCAGTCGCTGTGTCATCCCAGGATCCAACAGAGAAACCTGAGACATAATTATTATTACAATCTAGTGTATTGTCTCTGTTGCCAATTTCGGCAATTGGACTCATTCGACCCGAGTACGCAGGTGGTCTGCTTGTTGCAGAAAAAGGTGTTTCTTCGTTACCTTTTCCAATCTCCCCCATACCTCTCAGTACTGCATATCCTGGAAATACCATTTTTGAACTCGTCAAATTAACAGTACCAGCACAGAAAGGGAAGAACCACTAAATCCAGATTCCTGTTAAGATATATAAGAACAAAAATCAAACAACTTGACATATTATATTTGATTTGCAACAACTTGAGTTCCTTTCTTCAAACTTATTTCTTTAACCCACCCACTTGCCCGAGAAAATGTTTGTCCATCATAAAAAATCAAATCAGTGAGCTTTTAAGTATCAACTCACTTGACTTTACAATTCATTCATTTGGTTGTTTCAGAAAGCAGAAGAAGAGAGAGGAAAGCTTCTTCTTTTTTCCCCCCCCTCTTTTGCTGTGTCTCCAACACCTTTGATTAAGAAGGAAAAGCTTAGAGACATACCGTTTTCGAACTCAATATTTATGTTGGAGAAAAGTCCGGCAGGTGAGCTACTGTGCCTAACAAGACCAGAACTACTCCCACCGATTATCTTCGTCTGAGGTAACTGGTCCGTACCCTTAGAATTGTGATCCGGTAAGGGTGGTTTGGAATGATTTTGATAAGAGTTCTGGGAAGAAGAGTTGTAGTTGTTCTGTTGAAGTAACCTTGTTGTCTCTATACTACTCTCTGAACCCAAAGTCTGCTCTTGATGGCCGACTTGTATGGTTGATTCTCTCATCGGAGAATCTTGCTTGATGTCGAAAAGATTAGGATTTGATGAGTTGTAGGTGTTGCCACCAGAATCGGTCAGAAGTCTTGCGAAAATCCGCTCTGTTTCAGGGCTGGTTGGCCTATTCAGAAGCTCTTCACAGTAATCCCTGTCCAGAAAGCTAGAGAAGTACGAGCTTGGTGCAGACTGGTACCTTGTCAACCCCGAACTCATCTGCTTTTGCTCATATTGATGATGTTGTTGCTGGTGATGGTCCAGGAAGAAATGATTGGGGAGCTGAAGATCTGACTCCATCTTGGATTCAGGTTTCTTGTTTAACCCAAGTACAAGGGAAGGTACTTTTTGTTCTTTCAGTTGCATCCAACACAAATGAGCCTAGAGTTCAGCTACTTTTGATGGATGTTGCTTAAGATCTGTCTCCAATCTTCTGCAACGTTGTTATTAACATTAAATAAGATAAAGACAAGATCTTTACTTGAAAAGGCTGTGTTCTTTCCACTTTCTTTTAACAGGATCGACAAACCCTGAACTGGAAAGAAAAACTCAAGACACACAGGAAAAAACTCAAACTAATATGTACAAATCGATTCAATTCTAACAAGAAACTCCACCTCAAGAACAACCGAACCGTAGATGTTACACGAAAAAGGAAGAACCCAGACAGGGGAAAGAGCAGAAACAGAGCTTTGGGAATGGTGGAAGTAGTGGTGGTGGTGGTGGTATGATTCCAATCACAAACACCGACAAAGAGATTGGAGATTAAAGTATAGGAAAATGAAACCAGACATCGGAAGGTTAAAAAAAAAAACAGAGAGAGAGAAGGTGGGTGGGGATGGATAGAGCGAAACTTGTCAGTGTCAAAATAAACACAAGAGAACAAGTGAATTAGAGGTTGAGAAAAAAGAAACCATTAGAAGTATGTAGAATTCTGAATTATTTACTTCAAAGTTCATCATGTTATCACCATAAACCACCCGAAAAGGACATGTGTCTTAGTGTTGTAATTAACAAAAATTTACGTTTGAAGAACACAACACTTTCTGCTTCTAATGCTTTTATGACTTACTAACAAACTACGATTTAGTTGTAAGAACTAAGAACATCAACGATCCAAACCAGACTCAAATCTCAAATTTCAAATAAAAATGACGTGGTTTTGATATACTAATCTCATCTGAAATCGGGGGATAGATCTTCTGTCCCTAAAATTATATATCAACCTTATCCCATATAAATAGATGGCTTGAATTTAATGGGACAGAGTTGATATACAATTTTAAGAACAGAAAATTTCATGCCCGAAATCGGATGAGTCTGTCGTCTCTATTACAAATTCTTGGTCTTGGTCCCTGTTATTATCTCCTGACCACATAAGTCATTCATCATGATTTGGACTCTTCGTCTCTTCTTTGATGCAATGTCTTCCCATTTTAATGGAGTTTAGAACGGATGATTGAAATTAGTTGTGTTTTCTTTTCTGTTTTTCAACCCATGCTGATTTTCCACACGATGGAACGAAAGCGGCTCTGCACAAGACTACATTTACGACAATCAATCGTACACTCAGAAATGAATGCAATGATACGTGGACAAATTTCCGCCATTCTTATTGCTTGTTTGTGCACACACACTTTTCACGATTCTCTGACAGGACCTGAGGAAAACAAAAAACAAAAAGAGAACAGTAAATTGACACAAATTCCGGGGGAAGCAGGTGATGTTGTTTGTCTATATTTATCGTATAGTCCATACCTTCACCAAACTCTTAAGGTTTTTGATGTAATCAACTACCAAATCCAGCATGTCTGCGGTGTGTGTTTGCTGTAAAAACACAAACCCAATTGGCAAATCATCGTCATCTTCTTCTTCTTCTCTAAACTTAAACTTACCAAGAAAGTTGAAGATTCTACCTTTTCCATATTAGGAACCAGATCCTGTAACTTCCTCATCCGTTCACTAATTCTTGCTCTTCTAACCTGAAACGTAACAAGTCCTTACATGTGCTGTTTTTGACAACCATTTCTCGAGATTAAACGGGGGGTAAAAACAAAAAAGGAGGTAGAGAGGATTTAACCCTCTCAGCGATGCTTCTTGGATGTGTGGCAAACCCACGCTTTGCTCTAACTTTACATGGCACGGAATCTTGAAACTGCGGAACCTTTTCCATGGCAGACATTTCTGCTGAACTTGTTGGCAAGCTCAAGTGACAAGCTAGCATAGGAGGTTGATTTTCTGTCTCTAAATTCTGTTCAAAACTCAGTCACAAAATGAGTTAGGAAGTTCCCAAAAGATCTCGAGACATTACAGCTTGTCACGTCCTAAAACTTTGACCCACCTGCATTTCAGAGTCATGTAAGTCAGAAAATGTGTTATTATCATCCCAAGATCCAATACCGTAATCATTAGTATCGAGGCTAGTTTCTCCATTGCCAACTTCTGCAATCGTACTAATTCCTCGACTTGCTGCAGGAAATGAAGCTTCTCTGAGCACTGCATAGCCTGCCAGTAACAGTCTTAACACTAAAACACCATATGGTGCATAAAATGGAAATGCCAAGAAGCAAATCAAGACTCCTATTATTAGTAGTACAAAACCATAAATCAGACAACTTGGTATACTAATTTTTTAAGTCCCGCTTGCTGGTAAATTCTAAAAGTCCAATCAAGTTCAAGTGACAATTCATTTATGCATGCTTTATTCATGCAATACATTAAATGGTAGTACGATAGAGTAAAGCCTCAAACTTCACAAGTGAGATGAGCTCCGAAAGAGAGCCTGAAACTTGAAGAAAGAGGAAAGGTGTAGAATGATTACCGTTCTCGAACTCGATGTTCATGTTGGAGAAAAACCCTGCAGGCGAACTGCTATGTCGAAGTATGTTGGAATTATTGGCAATGGCACCCCTAGTTCTCATTCCGGTATAATTCGCCGTCGCCGGCCCATAGTCCATGCCAGCTTTTGAATTTTGTTCCGGTAATTGATTTTGGTACAAGTTATGCTGGGATCTTGGATCATCCATGATCATCCATGATCTGTACGGACTGTACCAGTTGGTTGACTGGTGAAGTGGGTGGAGAATCTTTCTTCATCTTGTAAACATTTTGATGGGACGATGAGTGATCTGAGCTATTGGCGAGAAGTCTTGAGAAAATCCATTGTGTGTCAGGGCTGTGTGGTCTGTTCATAAAGTCTTCCCCGGAGTCGCTGCCGTCCAAGAAACTAGAGAAGTAGGAGCTTGGAGCAGATTGATATCTTGTCAACCCAGAATTCAACTGCTTCTCTGCTCCTGATGATATCGATGCTGGCACTCAAGATCCGACTCCATGTTAGACCCTCAAATTCCTTTAACTTTTTCTTTGACTGGGAGGTGAGGAACAGAGCAAGAACAGAGACCGAAGCGTAGTCGTGGAATTAACAATTGTCATGAAAAGCAAAGTCCAGCTGTATCGTTCCTCAAAGTCCAAGAAACAACTCAGAAGAGCAGGCATTGAATGTCAGAAATATGGCGCGAGCCAAATTTCCTACAAGCCATAATAAATTTAGTTTAGGATTTTCTTAGTTTAATAGTGTAGTAAATCTTAATTGTTTTTTTTTTTTGACATTAGTAAATCTTAATTGTTAATTTCGTATTAGACGGATGGATAAGATTTAATGTCAATAAAAGAGTGTATATAAATTAGCCCTCTTTTTACCCTAATTAAGTAGAGATAAAATATAGAAGCAAAAAGAGTAGGTATTTGTGCATTAAACTTTCTATCAAGCTATCGTTCAAAAAAAAAAGTCAAGAGAAAGAAACTAGCAGGTAATCGGTAAAAGTTATCTTCTCTACATCATTAAAAATTTCACTCAAAGTAAGCTATTTATTCGCTATATCTATGTGATTATTATTATATTCAAGATCTAAATAGACACGAATAATTTATGTTTTTGATGTTTAATGATCAAGAATATAAAAACTTACATGTGGCATCAAAGCCTTAGGTTTTTTAATAGATAATAATCCTTAGATTATTAATTTGATCATTGTTTCAATTATGATGCTTATAAAAAATATGTGATTTTAGGGTTTTGTATAAATAATATTTTTCACTACTAAAAAAAAAGTTGTGTCGTTGACAGATCTCTGCATGCGCCTGTGTGTCTATTGATTTCTCTTTCTGGATTTGCTTGTAACCATCTATCCACTTCTTTATTTCTCTGGCTTTGGGATTAGGGTTAAATAAGCAAACAATTTTTCTCAATTTCACTGAAGAACATTCATCAAAGATGAAAAACCGACGGGGGTAAAGTTTCACAAACTTTTCAATTTTGCATTGGACGTTTCTAGCATAAACAAAAGCAAAAGCAATCAAAAACGGAATAATAAAAAGTACCAGAAATTTGGTAATGCAGTTCGATACACCTTGCTTACGTCTACAGGATCCTCACCCAGCTTAATACTTTCATGAAAATACGATATATTTATCCAAGACTTTACTGAGCCGATACCAATTAACCCTTGACACCATCTCTCAACCTCACTTCTTGCGAAAGAATTTCACACTTAATAGTACGACCACCTCATACTAACCTGAACAGAGAATTTTCTGAATTAATCTTTTACCAAAAGAAGAATAAACAAATAACTCAAGTAATTAAAATTAACTAGAAACAAAAACGAAAACATTCGAGATAAGAAGGAACGAATTCTCAATAAATTCAACTCCTTCTAAGAAGATCTGAAAGTTGTTTACAGAGTAAATTGTCTCAGTCAGCTGCTAGGATTTCTTTGAGCCTATGTCAAACTTTTAGAGAATGGTGAGGCTAGTGATAATGCTAAAAATCAAGTTGTGGATATTAATGAAAGAAGGGTTGATGTTCCATTACCCATAAATATTCTTAAACTCACAACTACAATACATGTTGTTTCTGCTTTGGAAGATCAAAACAATCAAGAACAACATTTAAATAATGAAGAAGAATCCCACGAAGAACAACCTAACTTACCACCAGCTTATGCAAATTAACCAATTGGTATAGCTTTAAATAAACCTATCAGGCTTAAAAGGTCGACTATTTCTGATGATTATGTGGTTTATTTGGAAGAGTTGGATTATTATTGTGACATTAATAATGATCCTGTTTTGTTTTCAGAAGCCATAAGTAGTGATAAGTCTGAAAGATTGATTGATGTTATGAAAGAAGAGTTGAAATCAATGACTCAAAACAATGTTTGGGATCTTGTAGACTTTCCGGAAGGTTCTAAATGAGTTGGTTGTAAATGGTTCTTTAAGACCTAACACGACTTGAATGGCAATGTTGAAAGATATAAAACTATACTTGTTGTCAAAGGTTACACTCATAAAGATGACATCCATTATAAAGAGACTTTTTCACCTGTCTCAAAGAAAGATTAATTGAGAATAATTTTAGCATTAATGTTTCAATTTGATTTAGAGCTACATCATGTGGATGTGAAAATATACTTTTTGAATGGGGATCTTGAGGAGGAAGTTTACACGGATCAACCTGAAGGTTTTTCCATTGAAGGTAAAGAAAGTATGGTGTGTAAATGGAAGGAGTCAATATATAGATTTAAACAAGCTTCCGGGCAATGGTATATTAAGTTCAATAATACCATTATTTCTTTCGATTTTGAAGAAATCACCGTTGATCGGTGTATTTACCGAAAGATCAGTTGGAGTAAGTTTACATTTCTAGTTCTGTATGTTGATGGCATTTTGCTTGCTGCTAATAACTTGATTTTGTTGTATAATAATAAAGAAGTTCTTTCCAAGATTTTTGAAATGAAAAATATAGGAGAGGCATCCTATGTGATTGAAATTTTAATATTTCGTAAGAGATCATAAGATTTATTAGGATTGTCTCAGAAAGTCTATATTGAGAAAATTCTTGAAAATTTTAAGATGAGCAAGTACTCAGCAGGTATAGTCTCTATTCAAAAGGAATATAAGTTTAGTCTTATGCAATATCCAAATAATGATATGGAACATAAGGAAATGGAAACAATTCCATCTGCTTCTGTTGTGGGCGGTTTGATTTACCTACAAACCTGTACTAGACCTAACATCAGTTTTGTAGTAGGGATCCTAGGTAGATATCAAAGTAATCATGGCAGTGATCATTAGAAGGCTACAAAGAAAGTGATGAGATATCTTCAAGGAACAAAGGATTACATACTTACTTATAAGAGGTCTAATCATATAGAAGTGATTAGATATTCAGATTCAAATTCAAATTCAGATTCAGATTCAGATTTTATTGAGTGTGTTGATAATAGAAAGTCAACATTTGGATATTTGTTCCTATTTGAGTTGAAGGAGCAATCTTATGAAAAAAGTGTCAAACAGTTTGTCATTGCTTCATCCACTATGGAAGCAGAATTTGTAACTTATTGTAAGGCTACAATTAATGCATTATGGTTGAAGAAATTTATTTCAGGGCTTGGGATTGTCGACACAGTAAGCAAGCCGATGAAAATTTATTGTGGTAATTCTGCAATAGTTTTCTTCTCTAAACATAACAAATACTCTAGAGACACAAAACACATGGAACTAAAGTATTTTGTTATTAAAGAAGAGATTCACAAACAAAGAGTGCATATAGAACATATTAGGACGGATCTCATGGTAACAAATCCACTAAGTAAGGATTTACAACCAAGGACATTTAAATAACATGTGCTTAGTATGGGTCTTGGTTGTATTAATGATTGATAATAATGTTTAATAATGATATTTTGGCACTTTGGAGCTCAATAGTAATATATTTTTGAATTTTATATTTCTTATTCATTATGTTTATGTATACATTATTGTTTGAATGAGAAATTCGTATGTATTTTCATAACAAGTATGTGGACTATATGTTGTTTATATACAACTTATGAACTTAAACATAATAAATTCTTAATATAGTGGTGTATGGAAGGGAGTTTACGACTATACTATGTATGACTGCCATAACCCACATCATGTCAGTGTTGAGGTGTTTATGATGTTAGCGATTTATAAATTTTAATTCTTACTAGCCTTATGTTATACTATTAAATATAATGATGAAACATTCGGTCAACTGGGAGAATGTAAGAAATATAAGTATATAACCTAATGTTATGGCCCAAATTCTCTATAAGTCCATATTAAACTTGGTTTAAGGTTTTCTTAGTTTAATAGTATATTAAATCTTTACTGTTAATTTAGTACTTGATAAACATACAAGATTTAATGTCAATAAATAAGTGTATATAAACTAGTCCTCTCTTCACCTTAATTAAGTACATACAAAACACAAATACAGAATAAGTAGGTATTTGTGCATTGAGTTTTCCATCAAGCTATCACACAAAAAGAGGGTCAAGGGAGAGAAACTAGTTGGTAACCAGTAAAAGCTTTCTTTTTTACATCATGTCCAGCTCAAGATAAGTGATCTATTTGCTTTATCTATGTGGTTATTATTATATTCAAGATCTGACTAAGCACGAATAATTTATGTATGATTTGTGATTAAGGTATAATTTATGTTTTTTATGTTTAATAATAAAGAATAGAAAAACTTACAGAACAAACACCAAATCTTGATTTTGTCTCGAAGGGAGGAAAGAGGTTGAAGTTAAATTATGTAAATAGAAAAGAAGCAAACTTTGGTTTGAGTCAGAGTTGGATTAAAAGAGCTAAGGAATTCTTATCCTCGTGTGTATGGTAGACAGAATCCATTTGGCATCATATTGTAGTTACAGACTTACCCCTCTATTGATTTCCCTCCTAAATAGAATCAATAGAGGGTATGGGGCTTTAGGTACCGGTTGAGTTGGAGTGGTCTAACTCCCTTAAATTAAAATACTAAAATTATATTATTTTTATAAGAAAAATCAATGGATGGTATGGGGCTTCAGGTACCTGTTGAGTCGGAGTGGACTGACTCCCTTAAATTAAAATACTAAAATTATGTTATTTTTATTTTAAAATTTAAGTAAATTTCAATCTCATCCTATATGTTTCCAATTATATTAAAATTCACCTATAATTTAGGTTTAATTTATTGTCAATTCTATTTAAATGCTCATTTTTATTGAAATACAATTGATTTAAGTTGAGAGTTTTTTTGTTAATCCATTTCTTTAACATACTTACAAATTTATTATTTAATTAATGAAAGTATCATTCCAAGAACATGGGGCTGCGGATCTTATTTAACTTTTATGTGGATATTATACATAATAAATTAATAGAACCAATTAGATGACCCAAACGTGATCGCAACTCAAATCTAATTTTCAAATTTTGAATTCTCAAATTAAAATAATCAAAATATCATGAGAGGACAAAGATGGAAGATTTTATAAATGGGCTATGTCATCTATGCTAATTATGGTCGATAAATCTGTTATCCTATTCCAGCTAATTGAATTTCGAATTAAACTTAAGTCCAATCTCAAATTTTTTATGCATTGCTTATAGTAAAATATATTTTTTGGGTAAACCATCGGTATCCAAACCTATTGGGTCGATTAATCCGGTTCGAGGCGTAGTCACAGTTAAGGCTCCTTGCTCTTCCCTACGGGTGTGTTTAGTGGGGATTGAACTCAAGAACTTTTCTCACAAGCTCAATCTGTGTAGCCAACTGAACTACAACTCGTAGGTATAAAAATATATATTTAGTTTAAATAAATTTCTGATCAAGAAGATAGATCTTCGAGTTCGGGTTGGGTCTGACCCTGAAGCCTGCTGACAATATTGACATGGACCTTTGAGAATGATTTAAGATGATGGCTATGAATGATTGATGGAGGTTGTGTGAACTAGAAAAGAACAAAAAGCGTATTTATTATGCACTTTTAGTTTTCACCACTTTGGTATCTTTTTATCTTACACCATAAACGTAAAAAACCTGCGGTGATTCACTTGAATGGTTGTTGTTGTGACTTTCAGCTTAGGGAAGATTGATTGACTAATCACTGATTTGGCCGACAAGTCACGTTGATTGAAATTCTGCCCTGGATTTTATGGAATCTGAAATACAAACACTTTGTCAAAGCTATAAAACCGGTGGTGAGACTAAAGAAAAAGGGATAAGATTTTCTGTATGATTTTATTATGACTTAAGGGGGCGTTTGATTTGAGGGTTTAGGAAAAAAAAATGAAATAATTGTTCAAAATATTGTTTGTTTTGAGGTTATCAATTTAAAGGTAATGGATTTATCCTATTAAACTTAGGAATCTACTAAACCCTCCAAAATAGGTGGGTATCAAGTTTTCATTCCAAGATCTTCTAACCATTAATGCAACAAACCATTAATGGTATTATATCATATTTCATTCTCATTAATGCAACAAACCAAACAACATTATTGGTGTTATTACAAACCAAACGTCATTTTTTATTTTTCATACCCATTTTCATCATCTTCTACTATTATATCCATATCCATAACCAATCCCGTGCTCAAACCAAACGCCCCCTTATTTTATTATATAAATCCCGGCCATTTATTTACGTAGATCTCGTGTTTATTTATGTGAGACCCATACAAGATTTATATAAATAAATAATTGAGATTTATGAGACAGAATAAGACACTATAAAATTGGACAGAGAATCTAGACTCAAAGAAAAGACATACAATTGGAATTGATATGAATTAAAATAATTAAATAAATATAAAATTAATTAATTAAAATGATATTAATTGAATTTTAAATTATTATGAATTAAAAAATAAACTAAACCTATTACTTACTCCCGTCCTAAATAAAAGCAAATTCTGAATATTAAATATATTTATCAATAAAATATATAAAAAACGTGTGAATCTTTTATTTTTTATATTGGATGAAGAGATTATTAAAAAAATCAATTTTTATTTTTTATTTTATGTATAATGAATTTACTTGGACCAATACGTGGTGCATAAAAAAGATATTCTATTTTATTTTCCTAAAAATCACTTTCGGATTTACCTTTTAATTCAAGTCGATTGTTTCAATTTCTACGGGGATTCAAAAGCTTAGGGCTGTTTGTTTCTGTTTTTTTTCCTATTTTTTGTTGCCGTTTTTGTAAAAAGAAAAACAGGTAAGTAAAACGTGTTTGGTTTACTCTGTTGTAATTTTTTATTTTTGAAAATAAAAAAACCACAACAGTTTTACAGAAATAAAAAAACATCGGTTCTTTGAATTTTGACAACAAGTTTTCTTCGACAGAAAACCAACATATCCTTGCTTTCTATCTCGAAAATAATAATAATAAT
>JAOSBK010000003.1:37192826-37208016 GCA_027568895.1 Erythroxylum shatona
TTGGTATTATTATTATTTTTCTTATTATTTTATGATTATGATTATTTTCTTTTTCAAAAATACTTATTAATTGATAATTTTTTTCCCAATTTAATTTCTATTTATTTATTTTAATTTATTATTCTTTTATTTTGTCATTACTATCTTGTCACATATGCACGTGGGCCTACTGGAAACAGCCTCTCTACAATGTAGGGGTAAGGCTGCGTACTATCCGGCCCCTCCAGACCCTACTTTATTGTGGGACTTCGGGGTATGATGATGATGATATGTTTGTAAGAATATGCAATTGATGAGATCTCACTATGACGAATGCAGGGCCTACTGTTGAAGTATCGACACTTCGTATTGGAGAAACCCGCAATTGTTATCTTTCGAGTGCGTATGTCGACACGTTGTGTCGAAGAAACTCGCAGTTATTTATCTTTCGGGTGCGTATTGAGTAAACTATTGGGTGTATTAATATAGTCACATTGTGTTCAAGCAAACATCATACAATCTTGAGGTAGCTCCGTTGGCAATATTCATTGACGGGTTATCATTCTTATCCTATGCTTATCTGCATTATTGTAAAATGTAAGACATGGTCAACTAGAGTTGGTAAGCCCGAGCCCGAGCCCAAGCCCAAGTCCGAGCTCGAGCCCGAATTTCAAGAAAAAATTTAACCCGAATTCAATAAAGTCCAACTATTCGAGTTCAAGTTGATTTCAGATTAGCCCACTCCAACACAACCAAGAACTTTGTTACAATTGATCGAATCTAAAGTTCAGTCAAATTAAGTTTGATTCATTGTTTAGATTCGAGATTTTTATTATATTTACTGAAAATATAATACTAATATGTAATGGTTACAAAACCTTAACTGATTTAATCATAAACTACTTGAACCGTCTAATCTTTCAGTTCAATTTTTAAATTTTCGGTACGATTTATTTTAATAATTATTGTTGTTAAAAATTATTTATTTAATTAATTAATCGATTAATTTTTATAAATTAATAAATTTTTATAAACTAAGATAAATAAATTAGTTTTAACAATTTCTTTTTTAATTAAATTTCACATTCCTCTATAGGTAAAGGTAATTTTTTTAGTCATATTTTAAATTCTTTTATTTTATTCAATCTTTAGTTCATTTTATAACGGTTTAATACTGGTCGAAATTTTTAAATGTTAAATCTTTTATCTTACCGGTTTAACTTTTTGTCCAATTTTTAAAACATTTTTTGTTGAAACGGAGAAATTCGCAGCCACTATCTTTTGGATGTGCACCGGGTAAGTCTCCGAATTGACGTAATAGCTTATAAATCACGACAACCGGGTACTCCGCATTAGACAAGCTCTGTACGATAGATTAAATCGAGAGAGCCTAGGTAAGGAAATCGAACACAAAATATTTTGATCCTATGCCTCTCCACTCCACCAATTCGACCATTCCTTAGGTGGTATTTTTTAAACATTGCTAATATCATTATAATTAGAGATAATATAAAAAAAATTATAAAAGATAATAAAAGCATATCAACAAATTAATTTGTAATTACTACTTTTTATATGTATAAAGTAAATGATAAAAATTTAACAAATTCAATTATTTGTCTTTTAAAGTTTGTGAGGTTTTGATTCCTTCAACTAAAAGGAATATAAATTGTTTATTATGTATCGTTCACTCTTATTCTAATGCTTCTTGTCATTTCAGAATCTTTTCCTTACTAAAAAAAATTAAAATTTGATAAATATAAGATAATATTTCTATGTTCACCAATAGTTGAAGTTTGAACAACTTTAACTTTATCATGAATTGGAATATTTAGAAAGGCTCAAAGTACATTGAATGAATGATTTATATTGTTTTATTTTAACTTTTTAAAATAAAATAAAATAAATCACAGTATCTAGAGTGGAAGTCTTGTAATACGCAAACTTACCCTTAACTAGTTGGAAAACTATCTATGATAGTCTCACGTGACAAAGAAGAAAAAAAAGCATATAATAATAATAATAATAAATTTGTATAGTTAAAAATATAAAAATAAGTAATACAATAAATATAAAATAAGATAAATACTAAAAAAAGATCGAAATAAGAGACATTAAAAAATTAAATGTATTTTTATTTCTATTATTTATATTTAAAAATATTACTAATTATTATAATTAAAAACGATGATGAATTTAAATCTCCAGTGTATCGATGATAAATTATATCACTCAGTGTATCAACATGTAAATCAAAACGAAGACAATTTGATCAATTATATTAAAATAATATTTTCTCCTATTCAAAATAAGTGTCGTTCACGATTTTTCATGCATGTTTATAATTTTATTTCCAAATTTATCCTTTAATTTATCTCACATCTTAATTATACAGATTACATTTTCAAGGCAATTCAACATGTAATTAATAAGGGTATATCAAACATTTCACTAATTTTCTTAATAAGTGTGCATCTCTCTAAAATGACACTTATTTTAGATATGAGGGAGTATATCAAATTTCGAAAACAACAATCAGAAGCAAATTAATGTTGCTGAATTCTGAAGCCAGATCGGTTTCCATTGTGTTTTCAATTATACTAGAATATAATTTTTAATAACATGTTAGTGATTTGGTTTATGATGTTAGGTCGTACTGGTGCATCAAATCCTTTATAGCTATACCTACCTCAAGTTATATGTATATATATAATACTTACTCTTGAATCTAGTCCTTTTTTTAATTAATCAATAAGAGTGAAATTAACCAAAACATTGTAACATTACTTATTGCAAGACCCAAAGACATACATACAAAGGAAGGAGAGGATTAATGAATCAAACAAACAAAGAAAAGGAAAAGAACACACACATATATATATAGTTTCTTGTTTGTCTTTTTTAGGTTTTATTTTCAAAGCATGCATGCCTAATCCTACGAAAGTCCTATATTTGATATCCTAAGATACTGTCCTTCCTAGTTTCTGCCCATTATTAATTATTTTTGGGATTCATCATCACATCTACATAGGAATTGAAAAGAAAAAACAAATCATATATATATATATGTGCTCATCATAACCTCTCCACCCACTTAGCTACGAATGTCCTTAATTTCATATATATGTTGGATCTAATTGAGATACTTTACATCGAAGCTGTTGGGTCTAATATGTGGTCAATCTCAAGCACCAAATACTATGATACTTTTGGCCTACCACAAGTGTTTTCCTAATGCAATATTGCCTTTCGTTTGGTAAGAAATTAGATGGGATCGCGAGATCTTCCAGTATTTTAAATGGCGAGTTCGGCTTCTATCTTCCATTGACCAACCTCTATGGCCTTCTTCTTTCGTAACTTTTGACATAATTATTGCTCCGTTAGTGTACTTATTAAACTTAGGTAGGTGGGTGATGTCGCCACAAATAGTTTCTAACTGGACATATTTTATATTACTTCTATGATCCTTGAAACGAGTTCATGATAATGCTACTTAATGCTTAGTTCATTTCTAACAAATGGAACTTAACTCATGACTTTCAAGTATTCCAAAGGTAGGAAAATCTACCAAAATTTAATTTAGAATGCTGTCATTTTCTTTGTATTTATGATCGCAGTCAAATACTCCATCTTATCAAACAAAATAAGCAACATGTTTTCAACATCTCGACTTTTAGGATGTTCAATATTCTTTACTAATCAAAACAAAAGCTAATGCCTTGGTGCCTAACAGCCTCGGAGTAGCCATAGACATAGAAGTTCTAGCTATCGCATTTTCCACTAGATTCTTATAGGATGGTTAAAGTTAAACCAAAAATGTCATGTGATATTGTAGCCCAATTCATGGACACAATTAGGCAGCATCTTTTCGAAAGCTTATGGTTAATTGTTTACTTAAGTTGCTCAGTAGGTAATTAGAGATTAATGGGTCATCTATGTACTTAGGCATACTTTAGGTTACACAAAATCTCATAATATAGTTTTGTTATCTTCAAGTCTTGTGTTCAAAAACATGACAACCCCATTAATAAATTTTAAAAATTCATTGAAAAAATACAAAAACCTTTTGAAGTTCCATAAGTGTATTCCTGTCTGGCATCATTTGGTGGGAGAAAATGTTGTACGCTCCAACTTACTCAAAGTAAAGCAAAGTGATAAACTGCTAATAATAATATTCCTCCACCCTTGTCAAAGATCGAAAGATATATATGTACTTTAAAGCTAGGAAAAGCTATGTTTACTTTCATGATGTCTTGTCGGCCATCACAAAGACAACGTTTAGTGAATTCCACAAAAGGTTTTCGATTGATTAGCCATAAAACAAAGGTTTTGTTGTTGTGTGTAGGCTGACGACATAAAACCTTCCTTACTTCATTACCCAAAAACATTTTATTTGATGAAATTACCCTAAATTTTCACAATATTCAAACAATTATCTAAATTTTCGATGTAATAAATTCACCTTTAAAATTTTGTTAAATTTAATATACTATAAAAACAAGTGTTTATTAGTAAATTTTATATAAATAAGAGTTTTATTAATATTAATGTTAATTTATAAATTATAAAACTTTTAGTATTTGTTTAAAATTTCATGAAAATTTTGGGAGTTAATTTATATATATATTTAAATTAATACGTTGCAAAGTAACAGGTGGTCGAGCACTAGAGAGATAAGTTGGTGGAATCCTGCAGGAAACAAACAATAGACCATGAGCATAGAACCTCAGCTTTTTTGCACGCATGCACACAGTAAAGAGCCAAAGCTGCGTGCCAAAGGACACGTAAAGACACATATCTCTTTCTCTTTGTATTCGTTTGTTTGAAATTTGATGCTTCAAATAATCTATAGATATCATTCTGTCCATCATATGAAAATTATCAATGTATAATGATTTCTTTGGATTCAACTTTCATAATGCTTAACACGTTCGGATTAAATATTTCTATGAACATAACATATTAAAAAGTGTAAAAGTTTTCATTTATTTTTTAAAAATTACATTCAATTTCAGTGTAAAAAATATTATTAATAATTATGCATTTAACATCCAATCATCTGTTTCATATCTTAAAATTATATAAAGAAGAAAATATAAATTAATTCCTTTAAATATTAGTATTTACGTGTTTTTGTGTGTGGAATGAACAAAATTTATGTGGTCGTATCGAGAGTCCAGACGTTGCTTTTCATGATTGATTGACGAACTTTATGCAGAGGCATGGAGGATTGGGGGTTGGGTGGTATATTTGGTTGCATCCATTTAGCAGATTCTGCAGTCGCACAATAATGGAGGAGAAGATGATCACTTTGTGCCTGTATTTCCAACTTTTGCAAATCCTTCTTTTCTTCTTTAAAATGAACATATATAATGGACAAATTGATTGATCCAAAGATGTCAGGTGTATTATCATTGCCATCGATTGCAAAGATCATCTGCTTTTCTAGAGGTACGTATATACAATGACTTCATTTTGGTATATTGCATTTCTTTTTCTAATTAAAAAAGAAAATACATTTTGATTTTAGAATTTAATCAAAATTATAATAATAACTAAATTTATGATGCATGGAACAAGGTTGGAATTAAGTAAGCGGAACGGATGATTGTTCCAGGATAAATTCTGATAACGTTATTAATATTAACTCTGATTTTCGGTGAAATAAGAAAGGAGATGAGACGAAAGAGTAATATAATAATGGACATTGAGTGAGGTATTAGTTGGTAGTATAAGTTAAGGTCATGACATGTTCAAAGTAGGTTTTGAAAAACTTGAACTTAACCCAACTTCAAGTCGTCCTCAGGTCAAAAAAATTAGGTCGATTTGAAGGATAGAGTCCGATTTAATCAGTTGCCGATCATAAATCGAGGTTTATAAAAGTTGAAATATATACTAGCTAGAGATGCAACAGGATATGGAGGGAAGTAGTTTTCTCCATTCCATGTACACTACCTAACCCTTAAGAACTTGTATTATAACAACTGTTTAAAAGCACATCAATGAAGAGATGAACCATTGCCATTGGCAGTGAGCACAGGAAATGCTTAAATTTTCCATGTAGAAGGGGGGCACGAATATCAGTAGATTTATACTCGGGGGAACCAAACATGATCCTCGAGAAAGTTTACCTGATTTCTGTATTCGAAACGAACAGCGAATGTACCTTAAAAGAATAGCACACAAATCTTTCTTGAAGATGAGAGAGAGATGAAAAGAGAAGTAACTTTACGTAGGGATGGATTGGACGAGGACGAGGACGAGGACGACAGCTCCAACGCATCAAGTGGGGTTTGAAGACAACTTATCACTGCCAATTATAATAAAAGATTTATATCAAATCATATTTTATAGAATAGATTAGAACATGTTTGATACTTTATAATGCATACAGTATTGAATTCAATTCAAATGTTTAGAAACAGAAAAAAGTGATAGATTCAATTCATATATGTATTGAACCACATCATTCTTTATAAATTGAATTTATCTGAAAAAGTATCAGAATTGAATTACGAACTGAGACTTCAATTCTTTTTTTGAACGTTAAAAATATCATTTCAATAGTACCCATCTAACTCTACTATATATCTCTTCACCTCAAGCAGTCCCTCTCGCCTCAAACAACCCCTCCTACCAAGAAACGGAGCAACAACACCTTCTTTATGAATTAACATCTCCCACCATATCTATGTTTTCCCTTCTCCTTGTTCATGGGTATCTTTTCCTTTTTTCTTTTTTTTTGTCTATGATTATCATTCTCCTTTAGATCAATTGTTCGATTTAGCTTCTTCTTTTATTTTATCATCCTATCTATATTCTTTTGCATTTCTCGAATTTTTTGTATATATCTAAATTTTTTTATTTGTTTGTTTTCGGTTACATTTTAAGTAAATCTTGTTGCATTTGGGATCTTGAGTATGGAATTTTATGGAAAATATAACTTGCTCTATACAAGTATGAATGTTTTTTATTTAACATTGTAATCTAACGATCTTATGTCTCCTTATCACAGGAAGACATGTTAAACTTGTTATGATATTATATAATTTGAAGTGAAATTTTAAAAATTGATAGTGTCTTGTAGTTTTCAACGCAAAAAAACTACTACATTAATGCATTTTTAAGCTTTCAAATTATAATAATTTTCTATCATAGCTCGGTCTAGTCAAATATTATTTGCAATCAATTTTTCTTTTTATTTTAATAATGAACTTTTTTGATGACATCACTTATAATGAAATTGATGTTTATATCTTGCTTTATTTAAGTGTGAATGTTTATTATTTAATAAGATTATTTTTAAGTCAAGGGAAAAATATCATATGAAATAATTTAATTAATCTTAATTGTATTTCAAACATTGTAATTGAATTCAATTATAATATTACTGGGTTTGTTCCAAACAATGTAAATTGAATTCAATTCAATCTCATTAATGTAATTGAATATAATTCGTTAATGAATTCAATTCAAAAATTTCTAAATATTTCCTAAGAAATTAGCTTTGTATAATATATATATATATATATATTAAAAGACTTAAAAGGGAGGCAAAAGGGCCCGGTCTAGCCCAAGCTTAAAGTGGAAACCCACGTGTTGGGAATACAAGATTCGTTGTGATATCATAACGCAAGACTTGAAGCAATTGGATTGCTTCAATTTTCGTAACTTAAAAAAAAAAAATACAAGCAATTTTGAAAAGAAATATAAAGTAATTCAACAACTTCATCAGCCAAACTAGATCCTTGGACCAGTAACCGGTCCTCATCAGGAAGCAACTCAAAAGTTGGAAAACGACTTGGACCAGGCAGATATTGGACCAAACCTGGAATGAAATAACATCTTTAGTAAAATCCACTATATCGAGACCCATTAGTAAAATCCTATCCTCATCAGCCTGCAAATCACAGACTCTCAATCCCATCTTCCAGAGTCTAAACGAGATGTTCAAAAAGAATTGAACTCTTGCTCATTGCTATGTTTATTATAATAATAATAGATATGTTGACCGGCTAGTTAAGTACTCCCTCCGATTCATAATAAGAGTCATTTTAGATACATTTTAATTATTCAAAATAAATGTCATTCTTGACTTTGTATGCATGTTTATAATTTTTCTTCTAAAATTAACCTTTCATTTCTCTCTCATCTTAATTATACAGATCACAATTTTAAGGCAATTTAATACTCCAATGAAATTTCTCTCACATGCTAATTATTGCAAATTACCTTTTCAATGCACTTCATCATGTTTATTTTTTATTTGCTTCAAAACATTTCAGTTCTCAACAACGTTTATTTATTATTTAATGAGAGTATTAATAAGGGCATATCTATAATTTCATTAACTTTTTTAATAAGCGTGTATTTTTCTAAAACGACTCTTATTATTAATCGGAGGGAGTATGTCAGAATGTTGCAATCAGTGTCAATTATTTTACTACAACACTCATTGGGTATCACATAATTCTAGTAGAGAATTTGTGGAGAATTTGTTTCCCAAGACTTAGCGTGTATTTCATTTCGTTTGTCCCATTTAAAAAAAAAGCATTTTCAAACTAAAAGTCACAAAAAATCATATAGCTTCCCTCAAGTTATATGTGGCATAGAATGAAAGGAATCACATTTTTGGTTCATTTCACCGTGAACATAGCTAGTGACGGAGTCAAGAATTTAAGATAGGAGAATCTAAATATTTAATTTTTTAAATATTGAAGGGCTCAGTGTATCACTAAATTTCAAATAACTCCATCTTTATATATATATATATTAAAAATAAAAAAATTATTTTTTAAATTTTTTGAGAGACTCGTCGCACCACACTGAGCCCATCTACCTCCATCCATAAACATAACTTAAAAGCTGCAGAAAATGATAAACCTTATTCCCTTATATGCGTGTCTGTACGTGAATTCAACCAGATCAAAGTCATGGATATTTGGAATCTGTATTATGTAAGGAGACGCCGCTCCTGCTAATTCGAATTGAGAGAATAACATGGAAGTCACAACATTATCTTGTAATTGATGCATGAAGGGTATTAGGGTGAAGGGATTAGAAGTACTGTTAGAATTTTATGAGTCACGTGTATAAATATATGTACGTAGATTTCTATCTCGGTTATAGGCCTAAAAATGTGATATAACTATAGTAAATTAATTGGGCCTACAAAAATATTAATTAATTATTAGTATGGGCCTGATGTGTAGAAACCTATTACGAGTCATTGTGGTTAATGGGCCCACAATGGCCCGTAAATCACAATTGACTATAAATAGAGTTGTGGTCCTCAAGTCAGATCATCTTTTGACATTTTCTCTGAAAATATTATTGTTAGTTTTCTCTGTTCTATAAGGAGAATTCATTCGAAATTTTGATCTTGACTTGGAAGAACACAAATCTATCACGTTTTGCTGTTTACGCTTCCGCTATGCAATGGATCAAGGTTAGTGTTCTTATTTATATATATATCATTGTTGATTCTATCTGTGCGTGTGATTCTAGTTGATTAAATGTTTAGAAATCGAATTATATTAATCAGAAAGGCTGAATTTCTAACAAGTACCTCATATATTGTTAGGATACATGAACCCTAGCTCCCTGCAAAAGAACCAAACCATATTCAACAAAACAGCAGAATAAGAAACAGTAATATTCAGTTAACTGAAAAACAACCCAACTAATCCGAATCCATTCTGAAACTCTTTAAGAATCAAAGCCATGATTAAATATTTACTTTCTGATAGTCCTGTATAGTAATAAAAACATGACAGCTAAAAATTTGCATAGAAGAAAACTGCAGACCTCACTCTTTCTCCGTGACCATCTTCTTCGCTGCAGAACAAGACACCGTCGGAGAGAGGCCAAAACCCTAACTACCGACTGTTCGCGCTAGCCGAAACTCTATGGGCTTTGGTTTGTGTTGGAAAAGTGGCCCAATTCTAAGTTAACGAATCATATTTAAAATAATTAATATTTAATTTGCAAGTTATTTCATAAAATAATATAATTAATTAAAATAATTATGATGCGATCTTAATTTAAATTTAATTTAAAATTCGGATTGTTTATTTAAAAGATTCGCCACAGGGATCATATGATTGTAAGATTAAAAAAGATATCATTTTCAATACTGGATTAGAGATGTAAGTCTGTTATAAAATTAATTAAAGATTGAATGTAATTTAATAATTTAAAAATTGATTAAAAATATTTTTCTTATTTTTCAAAAAATTTAAAATTTTAATTAAAAAAGAGGGTGTCAATAAAAATTAATTAATTAATAAACATTTTAAATGACAAAATCTATTAAATAAATTTAAACCTCAAACCAATTACATACCAAGTTTTTTATAATACACAGTAATAGTTTAAACTTTAAACAATATTTCCATAATACGTAGCATCAGATCTCATCAAATTCGGATTCTGAGTTTAATCAGTGGAGAGGAGAGTAAAATTGGAGCTTGGGACTGAAAATTACAGATCAGCGAATGCGTGGTAATTTTTGGAATCTACGGCGATAAGCCTGAAAGCTGCAACTGCAGCTGCAATGGACAAGAGCCCAAAGCACCAAATGTTGAGCCAATGCCACAACTTCTGCAGACTTGTCAACTCTTTCTTCTTCGCCACCAAATACATGTGGTTTGGGACAACAAACGCGATCGGAAATGTACAGATAGCTCCTGTCAGGCTCATGAAATCTCCAAGAAATGGCAGAACTGCCGGCACCACCGTGCTAACCACCACGTACCCTCCTCTTACTGCTGCTCTAAACGCCAGGTTTCTGATAGCCAAGGCACTCCCTTTGATCCCATGCTTAGTATCCAAGAACTCGTACACCGGGCTCGCGAATATCTACAACCGTCATCGTCAAAATTCATAACTTAATATTCGTTGCAGAACAGAACCAAGAAAAATGGAAATGATCGAGCTCTTACATGAAAAGAAATTACAGCTTGCAAGAAGGCAGAGACGTTGGCCGTCGTCTTTAACCAAACTGGACCTGAGATGTCACTGAGCAGATAAGTCGACGTCGACGATCCATAACCCCAGTACCCAGCTAGAGTAACGGCAAACAACGGTAGAACCCCGACTGTGAACTGAACGTACAGTGCCTTGATCATATTACCAACAGCTGGTTCTCTAATTGTCGCCTGGTAAAGAAAATCATGTATGTTTCAGTCTCAAACATGGGGGGCTGGGAAAAGAGAGGATGAACTATGCCTCTATGAGCTTAATATATTCATCACCTGCATCTCTGGAATCATTCCAGTATTAAATGGAAAAAACAAATTAGCAATTCCTCCAATCGTCGTAAAGATCTTGCTTGCTGATGTTCCTGGAATGCTATAATCCCTCTCTGCTGCTTTCACACCTATAATCATCAATCCAGTTGGTCCAAAACTCAGTAAAAGCAGTGATTCTGGCAAGAAATTTTAATGGAATAACTTATCAACTCACCGTCTTTGATGGAATAAACAACAGCCACAACAGTGAAAATCATGGTGAGAACTGAAGAAACTCCCAGCCAAACTCTAAGAGCTGACAAATGAGGAACTGATATGGCAAACACAAAGCACACAAATCCAGTAATGACGATACAGTACGGGAGCTTCAACATATGGTCGTCCCTGAAAAGAGAATATGTAGCCTGAAAAGCAAGAATATTGAATTAGACAGAGCAAACAAAAGCATAAACAAGCTACTCAAAAGTCTTTGTGTTACCTTAAGAGCTGACCCGCCTAAAATCACGCATCCAACATTGAACATGAAGAGAATAATGTACTGCAACGTCCATATGAGCATATAACCTTTCCTACCTGCACCAAAAAGGGTTGCATCAGAAAGCAAATTAAAGAACTTGAAATTAGATAAACAGTTAAAAACTCATGTACGTACCATACAGAAACCCTGCAAGATCTCTGTATCTGATATGCCTCTTTCCTCCAAGTTCATGGATTTTGGCAATGAGAGTATTTACATACAGAGAAAAAGCGGTGGCTACGATCAAACCCACCGTTCCACCAATCCAACTTAAAGGAACCATAATGGTCCCAGAATATCCTAGTATGTAAGCACAACTGATACTGCTGGTGAGTACAACGCAGACCTGAACCCATGAATCTGTAGTAGTCACAAGAAAGAAGAAAGGGAATAGCTTCAAACAACTACGGATGGATGAGTGTAAAAGTTAGTGGGAAGGAAAGAAGAACTGCAAAACCAAAACAAACCGGTGCTGATCTGATGGGCAGTCTCAGGAACCTCAACGTCGAAAACTTTTACAGGCCTATTGTTATTTTCTACTCCATCATCTCTATCAGTTCCTTCCATGCTCTTACTTTTATATTCTTACACCTCTCTTTGTGCTTACACCATTAAAGTGAAGCTCTCTAGCTCTTCATTTATATTATATTTATCACTGCCAGTGTTTTACTTTTACCACCTGGCTCCGTGGTCACTAGTCATTTGACAGGTGAAAATTGTCCAGTAGATGGTAAAAAAAGTTGAAATGTATGCTCATTCTTCAGACACATCGCACGAACAATGAGGACCATCCCTGGCATAGAACAAAAATTTTAAGGAAATTCACCATTCGTAACTTGCTAATCTCTGCCAAGGTGTTGAACTTTGCCTGGTACCAAGTTCATGCTTAAAATTTTTTTAAAAAAGACCACCAGCACTTGAAAACCAACTTAGCTGAAGAATCGAAGTCTTCAATAACTTAATCAAACATAAATAGATTATATTTTCACGTAATTTCGTAGAAAAGGAAGTCTTAACACAGGAATTTTCACACTAATCAATCAACAAGAGGTTTCGTTATTACAGCAATGAAAACCAAAAGATGACGCAGTGACTTTGCATTGTAGGATAGAAATGGCGGTGTAGGACCATTGAGATTTATGAACACGTAAACTGTGTCAGGATAACGCCAAAATTGAATTCCAAGACTTGCGGTGACAGGTCTATGTCAGAGAAAGGGGCCCCCCTTCTTGAATCATAAAAATAAAAAATAAAAACAGTGTATATATTTTATTGGTTTTATGAGGCAGGCAGGGTAGAGTAGTAAAGAACTACAAGACATATAAAATGAATTACTACCTTCCAAACCCTCTTCTTTTTCTTGGGTCATTTCTCAAATTGCAATCAAATAATTTAAATCCGATAAGGCATCAAGGTCATAATTGATTAGGCTTGAGTGTAAATCTAAAACTTTAGTTATCAAATATATGTAATAATTTGGTAATTATATACTCCATTCTATTCAAAATAAGTGTCATTTTAGAGGGATTTTAATTATTCAAAATAAGTGTCGTTCACGATTTTTCATACATGTTTATAATTTTATTTCCAAAATTACCTTTTAATTTCTCTCACATCTTAATTATACAGATTACATTTTGCAATTCAACATGCAATTAATAAGGGTATATCAAACATTTTACTAGCTTTCTTAATAAGTGTGCATTTTTTAAAACGACGCTTATTTTAAATAGAAGGGAGTATTATTTTTAGACTACTTAGGGCAATTCATCTCTCCTAATTCTTCATCCAATCACAAAGATTAAGGTTAGATTCAGACAAGAGGTCGGTTAGCGAGGGATGGTCCCTTGTTTTGTGTAGTGATTAATAAGTAATCTAAAGATATTTAAAAGGTTGTTCAAGGCACGGTTCAACTTATCCCTTAGCAGTTTATTATTTTCAATAAATAAAAAATAAAATTTTAAAAGCGATTTAAAAAAACAATAGCTAAATTCATAAATAAATAGCTTCATAAATAATAAAAATTAAAATCAAAATAAAAGTAACTAAATAAATAACCGATGAGAAAAAATAAATAAGTAAATAAAATACAAAATACAAAATACAAAACAAATAAATAAAACAATTAAAGAGTATAATAATAACAACATCTCAGTACACAAGGTTCTTCACTTTTTGAGGGTTGAAAAAGGACATTAATTGTACGCAATTTTCTCTCTGTATTTTACAAAGAAGTTATTTCTGTGACTCAAACCTATAACATTTTAGTCACAAGAGTGACCAGAGTAAGCAAAGTATTCCAGTTAATTAAAAGATATACTTTCATCCTCAACCCACAAAGCAAAGGCGCTCAATCCCATCGTCAGGGGCATTTATGAACTGTTCACTCGAGACTGGACTGTTGCTCATCGACATGTCTACCGAAAGAGTAACAGATGCGTTGACTGACTGACCAACTATACAAGTCATTTGGATGTAGAAGTCACTTATTTTGAGACTACACCCATAAGGTGTCATCTTATCCTTATAGAGGATATGTCAAGGATTTGTTTTCCCAGACTAATTATGTAATTTGTTACATTATGTCCCTTTCAATAGACAAAAAAGATATACAATCCAATTGTATTGCATAATTATTTAAAAGACAGTACGAATGAATTATTTCCTCTTTATGCTACGATATATGTATATATAAAATAAATTATAAATACACAAACAGTTATATTATAAATTGTTACACACACTTAAAGTTAAAATTAAAAGATACCTTATGGTTATAACGAAATTTAGCTTAAAAGGTACGTAGAGGTAGAGCATGAATGTAGGTAAATTCACATGGAGCATGCTTAATGGGGCGTGTCGGTGGATATGGCTCATGGGACCCAAGAAAGCAGCTAAAGAGCACATGGATCACGTACATGAGAACCAGAAGAGAGTCCCTGAGGTCCAGCTGACTTACGTCGGTGTTTTTAAAGAGTCAACTTATGTTGTAGTTAATGTTCAACTTTGTTACCGACTTTAACCTTCCGAGAATCTAGGAAATATCGTGTTAGAATTTACTTATTTTACGTTTTTTGTTGGTTTAATTTAGGACAAAAGAGGTGGAAGATGCACGTGTGTCCACGTGGGATTTGTGATTTCGTTCGTAATATATCGTCGCCAAAATTCTCAGTGAAATAGGTAACCAAGGTTTGTTTCACTTATGGGAAGATCTGGATAAGCTTTGGTTTGGTTGGAATTACATTAGTAAAATTTTTATTAATAGTGCTTTTTTAAAGATATTTTACAAAAAAAGAATCTAAAAAATTCATTTCATTGTTTAACTGTTATTTAAAAAAGATTTTTTTAAAAAGAGCTTCATATAATATATTATTTGACAATATAAAAATAAAAATACTTTTAATTTTAACTATATTTTATTTTGTAATAATAATTATTTATG
>JAOSBK010000003.1:37227662-37245437 GCA_027568895.1 Erythroxylum shatona
AGGCCACAACTATTGCAAATTGTTTTCGACATTGCAAAATTCGATCCGAGGAAGGTATGCTTCTAGAAGAAGAAACTGGTGATGTTGACGGCATTCAAAAATTAGAGGAAGTTATTTTTAATTTACATTATAGAAATGCCATGAATGTAGAGCAGATTTTGAATTATCCTAGTGAAAATGAAACTTTAATGGAATCACCTACGGATGAAGAAAAATGGGTATGGAAAATGATGACAATCAAGATTCAGATGATAGTAACGCTATACCACATGTTTCTCTAAAAGAAGCTTTTTTTCCGTAGAGACTTTGAAAAGTTACTTGTTCCAAAATGAGAAGAAGGTGTCAAATGTAATTTATGCCCTCCAAAAAGTTAAAGATGAAATTGAATTCAGTTCGTATTAAAAGAAGAATCAATTGACTATATATACATATTTTAGGAAAGTATAAAATTTGAAATAAAAATTGTTTAGGTAATGTTTTATTTTATGAACTATATATGTAATTTTCATACTTATTAATGAATTATTATTTTATATTTTCAGTGGTCCTCAAGAAATTTTTTTAAAAACTATTATCTTATGCATTTAGCAAGGTTATTATTTTTATCCTATTGGCCTAAGTAGGGACCGGAGAAAACTATTATTTAATCAAAATTATTAATTTATCGAATATTCATTTATTGAGATTTTACAGTAGCATGCATGGAGTACAGCAAAAACAGGAACTTACGAGGACATGAATGAAGAGTGAGAGTAAAGAGATTCAAAATTATGAACCATTAAGCATCCCGACTTGGTTACTGACACTAAGTAAACTCCATGGAGGACATATGTACCATAAATTGGACAAACAAGGAGGTATGAAAGAAAGAAGCTAAAAGTAAACAAACGACATGGAAGCTGGAAGCTTGATAATGAGGGAGGAAAACATTAATTCACCTTATTGTCAAATTCAAGGGAAGGGACCATGCCCGATAAAAGAAGAGGTACGCAAAAGATGGCATTGTTGGTGCATATGAAAGAAAGGAGTATGAACGAACATACGAGAAACTATTTGACAAATGAGTAAAAGGAATACTGAATTGGGTGTTACTTTGAAATAGGAGAACGTCCCTCTTCCATGTTAGAGATGTTACCAATTTGATTCATCTGCCAAATTATACAATTGCCAACTCTTAAATAAAGAAATACATGGGCTGGGCATGGAACTGCACTTACAATGTGGAAATGCACCTATCTTTTTTATTTCAAAACAAAATAAAATTGGCGAGCTAATAATTCGAAAGGGTATTCTAAAGCATGAAACTCGAAGGAGATAGATTGAAAGGGAAGGGAGTGACCTGACCTGAGAGTAGTATGATGACTAATACTCATCCAAATTAATGGACAAAGTTGAATGTTAAGTTATAATTAAATTTATTTTTTTAAATTAAAAAGTTCTAATCAAGTCTAATTTAAAAGTAACCTAAATTAAAAAATCTAAAAATTCAAAACTCAATTAATTTTATGTATAAACTTAATAATTTAAATTTAATCAAATTTTGAGTTAGACTCAAATTTACTTAAAAATTTTAAAATATTCAATATGAATCGAAAGCTAAGTTGATATAAACACAAATATTAGTAGTTAGCTGATCTTTTCTTTATATGAAGGAAAATTTAACCTAAGGTTTATACAAATTTAATTTTAATGCTTAAGACAGTACAAATTAAATCTTATTATTTGACAAATGTTGATATTCAACCATAAATTAATTAGCGACGATAATGGGCTGAATTATAAGCCTAAATTCAGGTAGTTTTAATGAGTCAATTCATAAGTCAGGCCTAAGCCTATATCAACTTAAGGTTTAATTTTTTAAAGTAAAATAATATTGTTTTACTTAGAAGAGTTAGTCTCGAACAGACATAAATCTGTTCATGTCTTTGAGTTTTGCTGAATTTAACTCTTTTGGTTATTTATTTTAATTAGTTAGGTTAATAAAAGTAAGGGTTACCTTAGCTATTAACTTAATAAATTAATTCGTAAGTTAATCTTTAGGTTAACAAAATTAGGGTTAATTAATTATAGTGAGTTTTACATGTAAAAATATTAATAAAATTTTTAATTTTTAATTTAAAAAATCAAATTTTCTATTGTATCTGTCATGGTAACGAAGAATCTACTTAATAATAAAATATTATAAACATCCGTTATCAGTTTTCCGTTAATTAGTTTTAACATTTTTTAACTATTAAAGTTTAATTTGTACAAACGTTATGTCCAATTTAAAATTTTTCCTTTTGTCTTATATGAAAGTACCTAATCTTTCTTTTCGAGACACCTTATTTGTTGTTTAATATTGCTAGCCATTACTTCTTTCTATTCATTGTGAGTAAGACATCCTTTCATTTTCACCAACTAATCAAAAGAGTCAACAATTTTTAATATCAGAAGTCCAATTAGATGAATGAACACCCCCAAACTGAGCTAACGGGGGTTAGGAACCGGATTCCCAAGGCAGCCTCACTTGCGTGGATTGTAGGAGAGAGAGATCGCCTGCTTAGGAGCAGATTCGGTCATAATATCGTTAGCTTTATGAACGGAACTATTCTAAGCAACACTCCAGACAAGATGATTTGGGTAGCTACTCAAGATGGCGTCTTCTCAACCTCTTCAGCACGTGACATTGGGATGGAGCTGAGGGAGCGGGTACCTTGGGCTGAACTAGTTGGGAAACAGGAATTATGCCTTAAATCTGCTTTCTTCTTGTGGCTAGCTATTAAAATTAGATTGAGAACTAAGGATAGGTGGTTTGGTACATTTGATCCTATTTGTGTGATGTATAAGCTAGTAAACAAAAGTAGGAACCACTTGTTTTTTGAATGTGAATATTCCAAAGTAGTGTGGAATTGAATATTGCATTTGATAGGCACTCTAAATTCTGTATACGAGTGGAATGATGTGTTAGAAGCGGTTATTCATAAAACCAAACAAGGGAGGCTGGACGGCTTCATTATTAAGGCCTCGTCTCAAATAGTACTTTACCACATATGGAGGGAGAGGAACAGACGACTTTACAAGCAAGTTGAACGAAGTAAATATAAGCTTGCGGAATACATAGTTAATTTGATAAGGGAGGCCATAATTGTGAATAGAAAACAGGATTCTATGCGACTAGCAACGAGGAGGCATTGATTTCTATAGTTGTAAGTGGTTTGTTTTGTTTGCGCAAATGGGAAAGTAGGGGCTGTTTCTCCCCTTTATTTCTTTTGTAGGTTGTAATATATTGTACATTGTAGTCTTTACCTTTTTTTTGGTAATATAATTTCTTAAAATTAAAAAAAAACACCCCCAAAAGTTGTTTAAAAGTGTAAATTTATTTAAAAGTCGGCTCGTAGTCAACATGAAATCAAGAGATATTGATTAGTCCAAGTCTAGTGATCCATCCTGTTATAACCTATATTTTTGAGTTTTGATGAGGGTATATGAAGAATTGAATTACTCTTACGTAAATCAACCGGTTAAAACATATCTAATTGAATCTTAATTTGTGCTCAAATTTAGATGATGGAGACCAAACGAGCTTGGTTGAAGGACTTGTGGTTGAGAAGTTGATTTCTTTCTTTTCTTTAAACTTCAATTATTATTGGAATGATGAAACAAAAAAAAACTCAAACTTTGATATTTGAGATCAGAAAATGATTGAATCTCATTAAGTTTTTGTGTCATTCAGTCTCCAAATATTTTGTAATCTTTAGAATCTATTACAATGAGCCTCACAGATTCAACTGTTGCGGCAACTGATAAAACTCCAAAGAATATGACATTAAGCCAATGCCATAGCTTCTGCAGAGAACTTAGTTTATTCTTCTTAGCCATCATGTACAGGTGATGAGGGATAACAAATGTAAGAGGCAGGACACACACAGACCCAATGAGCCCAATGAAGTCTCCTATAAATGGTAGAAGAGCTGCAATCACTGTACTAACAGCCAAGTAGCTACCTCTTAACACAACTCTAAGCGACAGCTTCTGATGAAGTCTCAAACCACTTGCTTTAGACCCAAAAGTAGTATCCAAGTACTCGTACGATGGACATGCATATATCTACAATAAATTATAACCAGAGTCAACCATATTTTGAAGAAAAACATATTTTGATTTTGATGCAAAAATCGTAGGTTTCGAATAAATGGTACTTGAAAAGAAATGATGGATTGAAGAAATGCAGCGATATTGGCAAGTGCCTTTGCCCAAACTGGACCACTCGCATTATCAAGCAAATAGGAAGATGTTGATGATCCATAAGCCCAATATCCACAAAAAATAACAGCAAATATAGGTAAATCCCCGATTGTAAACTGCACACACAGTGCCTTCACCATGTTCCCAACTACAGGAGCTCTTACGGTTGCCTGTTACAAGTCAATCAAGACAAAAGATTATGATAATGGAAGGCATAAACAGATGGATAGTTTGATGAATTTGGATCTATAAGGTACCTGTATCTCAGGAATCATCCCACTATTAAATGGAACAAACAAGTTGGAAATTGCCCCAATTGTCAAAAAGATCTTTCCTACTGATGTTCCTGGGATACTATAGTCCCTAGCTGATGCATTGATTCCTACAATCCATAGTTTTTACACTCGTAATAAGAACCAAACTAGATTGTTACAAGCATCAAATTGTTAGAACACGAGGAATTCACCGTCTTTGATGGAGACCGCGATCGCTACAATGATATATATCGAGGATAGGACAGCTGACAAGCCTAACCACGCTCCTAGAGCTGACAAATGGGGAACCATAATAGCAAATAAGAAACATACAAGCCCTGCGACGAGATTGCAGTATGAGAGCTTCAGGGCATTCTCATCACTGAATAGACCATAGACATCCTGCATCACACGTACATGGAATTAGAAAACAACTTGAAGACTACTTCAATGAGCCAAGTATTGCAGATTCATTTCACCTTGATGGCTGAACCACCTAGAATGATGAATCCAATGTTGAACATGAACAGATTAAGGTATTGCAGTATCCATACGGTGTAGAAACATTTCTTACCTGTAATCAAAGTTTCACCCATAAAACAGTCATAAACAAAAGAAAACTTTTTCCAGTATCAAACTTGGAGAAATTGGTACAGGTAATGATTTCCGCCGTTTCACTTTTGAGCTCATACCATAAATATACCCAGCAAGATCTCTGTATCTGATGTGCCTCGTTCCACCAACTTCATGGATCTTGGCAACAAGAGAACTTGCATATAACGAAAGTACAGTGGCTTCACTTAAACCAACGACGCCAGCTATCCAACCCAAATGAACCATAATCGCCTCAGAAAAACCCAGTACATAAGCACTGTTTATACCAGTAGTCAGGACGAAACATACTTGGACCCATGAATCTGTCAAAACAAAAATCACCCTTCGACTACTCAAACATGAAGATAAAACGGGTAATTGGGTTTAAATAGAGAAAGAAGAAGCTTTCGACCAAGTGTGGCTCCTGAATGATTCAAGACTATCTACATGGTTTTGCTTTTTCCAGAGAATGAGTCAAAAAGAACTCCAGAATTCTGCATTTGCTGATGTTCCTTGGAGACTAAAACATGTAATATACCGAATAACAGACAAAAACCAACAGTAAAACCCAAAAAACCAATCCAGGAACTTCCATCTTCCACCTAAATTGAAAGGTAAAGAACATAGTAGAACAATAAGAGGAAGTAAAGATCAAACCTTTGCCAATCTCATGGGCAGTCCTTGGAACTTCAGTGAACTGCTGGTCATGAAGTGAAGTTGAAGCCCCAGAGTTCCCTACGCCGTCTTTGCTCGTTGGGGGTTCCTCGTACTCGTGGGGTGATTGGAGTGGGATCATAATTAGCTCCAAGTTCAGGCTTAGAGACTAAGATGCCGGAGAAGAGTTAAACGGCCGATTCACGGTATATCGAGATGGTTAGTATGGCTTTATACTCTAGCTGGGTGTTAACTTTATTTCAGCTTGTTCACCTTATTTTTATTTTCAGTTTATTTATTAATAGATAATCAATATTCACACATTATTAATTCTTTTCAAATCAGTAGTATGGTGAATTACTACTGAAAAAAGGGCATGAACTATTAGTTGTTTTAAAAATTAAACTAATTTTACAGTGAAATTTTTAAATTAACCGATATTTTTATTTAGTTTTTAATTTTTTAGTTTAATATCTTTATTATTAAATACGGATAAATTTATTAATTTTTATAAATTAAAATAAAAGTTTTGATAATTTTCGTTTTTAATTAAACTTTGAAATTTTTAATAATAAAGAAGATCTTCACAGCTTTTTTCCCACTTGTTCACCTCTCTCTCCCTCGTTTCTTGTTCACGACACTGACGTTGGAACTGGTCAATCTTCCACCACGCAGCGACGAACCCAAGATTTTAGTCTTGAGGTGCGGGAGGCTAGTAAGGGATATTTACTATATATATATATATATATATATTCTAAAAAAATTTTAGTTTTGTAAAGACTATAGCCCTTGCTAGCCCCTCTGGATCCATCCCTGCCACCGCAGACTCTTGGGGTCTATATCACCCACACACGGCCAAAATCTGGTGTTGTAGGACATGCAGGTTGACAAGTGTAGAATCGAGTGCTCATCCTCGTATAAGCCTTATTTTGTTTCATGTCCCTTGGCCACTTCCCATAAATGGCACGTTACTGCACTAGAAAGGACGGAACTCCTATTACATGTTGTGGTAAGCTCAATTAGAAGAACTTTTCTTGGTCCTCTCTCATTTGGCTAAAATCGAAATGTGGTTTCTGTTCTTTATCAATTTAATGATAACAAAAAGCAGAAACATGTTTCGATATCGCACTTATAGGGTGCCACCCTCTCCTCCTTGAGGATATGTCGAAAACTAATTTCATCATATTTATTTTGTAATCTGTCCCGACAGTTTCCTTTGATACCAAAAAAAAAGAGAGCAGAAACATGACTCGGTTTTCATCATCACATTTACAGTTTCGGAAGATGAAAGTGACCTTCATTTTGAGTTTCTGGTTCAGGGTCAAGGCCGAATCGAACCAAAAAATTTATGTATTAAATTTGACAGAACCTAAACCTAGCTTGTGGATGGATTTCTCGTTTCTAAGTTTGGAGTCTTTTCATGTCCGTAGTTACGACATACCCCTGTAACTATTTCGAACGTACGGGTGTCCCACACCATGCAGGTAAGCTCTGGACTTGTAGCCTTCGGCCTTTGCTTTTTATTAATGTACGCATTATTTGCTTTATCGCATCAAACCAGAGTTACTACGTTTTAGTTTTATTTTATTAAATTATATATATATATATATATATATATATATATATATTTATGTAAATATATGAATAAAATTTAATAAAACATAATCACCATTTATCTAGGTTTTGTTATGTAGATTGTATGTCAAATCGATCCTCCATTGATGGGTCACTGTGAAGGGCTATCGTGTAGTATAATCTATTTATCATTGTCTGGCCTTTTCAAGGTTATACTTATACAACTACAATGTCATCCTGTCAACGCATTGGGCATTTTTTGTTTGCATTAAGAGTTGGATCTGAGCATATGATTAATTGTTGAACTGAATTACAATATAATTTTATGCCGTTCTGCAGAAAATCATTCCTTAGAGAGAAAGAGGATTCAGAAGATCCATTGAAACAGCAAAATCAGTATTTTTGAGTGTTTTACTTTCCTATTCTTGCTTCATCTATAAAAGCAAGGTTCCTTTTCCATTGTAAGCAGTCAGAAGTTTAACATTTGATTTCAATAAATATTAGTTTTTGTGTTTTTCGTTATCTCTAAGTTCTTCCTTTCTTTAAAGCTTAAGGAGGTGTTTGGCAAATAACTTATCAGTTATTTTTTAACTTAATGATTAAAATTTAACTTTTTCACCATTTGAAAAGCTATTGGTGTCTTTGGTGAATAATTTATCAGTTAGCTTATTTAATTCTAATAAGCTGATTTCTAAAAATTCCATAAGAGGAATTTTTAGAATTAGCTGTTTGTCTAATAATAGTATTACCTTCCATTTTACTCTCTACTTTTACTCTATGTGTTTTCAAAGTTGTCTTTTTTTTTTTATCGTACTAAAGTTTGGAAGAATATAATAAAGGGATTAATTAAACTTTTGAATCTTTATTTAATTTTATAATATTAGTTTACATTCAAATATACCATAATATTAAGTTTTTGAACATAAAGAGTTACATCAAATTAATATTTTTAGTATATAACTACTATATATCATATCTGTGTCATATTATAATTATAGATATTTTTAATTTCTAAATAATAAAATTCAAATATATTATATGAAAATATTAATATGATGTAGTTCGCTACATCATTGATATTAATAGAGAATTTAACGTTGGATTATTATTATTATTAAAGTTATAAACTTAATTTTTGTAAAATTAAATATTTAAATCTAAATTCTTATAAGGATATTCAACGATTAACATCATTTCATCTATTCAAAAGATAATACCTTTCTATCATACGTTGAAAATGCTTCTGTAAATCACGTTTCTCAAGTGAACAACATTTTATTGCAAAATACTCCTGACGGATCTGCTTATTTATAAGCTGAAAGTCACCAATGAATTCCTTATGAATTATTCCGAGAAGAGCTTCGACTGTAGTAACTTGGATATACTTAAGTCTTTGATAGTTGTCAATACTTTGCCACCATTCTCACCAAGTACTAGTGAAACGAGAAGTAAACTCAGACAAAATATTTTGTAAATAATTATTTGGTCGAGTCATTTAAAGATCTATCCATACATTGAATTCATGCAAGCAATCTCTCCATTTCTTTGGGATAAGATCGCCACAAGTAAACTAAGATCCTGAAGTAGGCTTGGTCTGTGCAGCTGGTTAAGCTAGTGTTGCTTGTGGTGCTGGTGCAGGTTTAAAAGATTCAATACTTGTAGGTTCTACTTTACTTATATCTGGTTCAGCTTCAGCAGGTTCAGGCATAGTCATCAAAACTTGTGCTAAGTCTGAAAGATTAGCTAGCGAGACTAAGAAATCAAAAAACGGTTCAGAAATCTATTTAGAAGATGACTCAGAAATTGTTGTAGAGACTTTAGAAGTTAGGACAAAAGCTTCAGAACAAGCTTCAAAATTATTTGATTAGGTAGTGAAATCTTCTGCATTAGGTGTAGGTGCAAGAGTTGCTATGAACTCTGCCAGAGACACTTTATCCTTCCCAATATAGGTGGAAGATTGAGACTTCGGTAGAGAAGCAGGAGGTGCATAAATCTGTAATGATTTACTCCACTAGTTAACTGGTTCAGGTTTAGTATATGAAGGTGATGACTCAGGAACTTGTTCAGGCTTTGGCATGGGCTTTGATTTTTTAGGATTTGCTTGAGCTGCCTAAGGATGGATATGTTGTCTGATCAAGTGGTAGTTCAACTTGAAGACCTTTAAATAGTCAGCTTCTTTTGGGTACGTCTGATACAGAGGAGGAGAATATACTGGTTGCATATTTGAAAATACTGAAGAGGATGAGCCATAGACAATCTTAGACTGTGCAGATTGCATATTAGCTTCCATAGGTTGCACAATTCCTTATATCTTCCTTAGTTCTCTAGTTTTGACAACGAAGTTAGGTCCAAAATATAATGTCAAAGATCAATGCCAGGTTTCTGGATCTAAGATTTGTATGACTAGTACAGCTGTTGGATATGTTTAGAGACGACGTTAACTTTATGTTGAGTAGCATGAGTCTGTTGACTGATTCCATCTAACTTGGAATCAATTATTCTAAGGACTTGGTTTTGTGCTACTGCATTTGATGTCTGCCAGTTAAGGACTTCATCAGAAGAGTTTGAGACAAGTGTTCTTTATGAAGTGATTCTTGTGACTTGAATAAGTGCTAGAGATAACCCTAGTTGTTTCATTTGTCCTCATGTGTAGAGAAGGAAACTCTTCTTTATATGACTTAACTATCATACAAGGTATAGGAGTAGGAGTAATGACAGAAATTGCTAGCTTAGGCTGACAAGTAGAAGATTTCAGCATCTCACGAAGAGATCTAGGTCTGGATCTTTCTGTGGATAGACCATTAGATTTGTTGGAATCATCTGGATCTGAATCATCCTTATGTGGATGATACTATTGAGAAGGTATACAATGAGTTTTATACCATTTCTTCCTCCTTCGTCTTCTAGCATACCTCTCATCATCATCATCACTGTCTAACTTAGGGTTGAGATAGACTTCACAGTCAGGTTCGCACACAGATGGGTCAACATCCTATAAAGTGTCCACGATGAAGGTCCCGATGAATCTTTATTAGGCATTACATAGATGAACTTCATCATCCATCTTTAAATGTCTTTAGAATCAGAGGAGTGGTTGTATGAAAAGAGTGTGGATGAGGCGCATAGAGCACCTTATAGTAATTGGTGATCTATTTAGTAGGCATCAATTTTTCAAGCTCTATAGCTGGTAAATGTTTCGAGATTTGGATGGCAGTAATCTGATCATTGAAACGATTAGTAACCATATAAAGAGCATCCGAAGTAAAATTTAAAAAGTTTAGGATCTTATGATTTGCCTATTGGAAAATCAGTTATCAAATAAGAGGCTTATAGTCTAAGATGTAGATGGTAAAGTTTAGGGTAGACAGGTTCTTGGCTGAGGAGCAACCTCAAAGTAGACAACCATTACCTACCCCATATTACTGCACTAGGAGCTTGACAGAGATGGGCACACTTTTGCTATTCCCTTGAATTTTTTAATCAGTCTGGTCATAAAGAGAACGATATGTGTTTTGATCACTGAGATAATTTGTTTATAGGCTTAACAAACAACATTGCCAATATGATGATTGATGACGATGTTTTTTTTTTAATTACAAAGGAGGAAAACAACTACAACACTAGGTTAACGCTCTGGGGTACATAGCGCTTTGCGCATCTAGGCGAAGGATCTCCTGAACTCCAAAAGGGGGGCTCGTGTAGGATAGAAAGGCCCGGGCTGCACACCCTAGCGAGTCGAGCAAGGCTATCCGCGCACTGGTTGCCTTACCTGAACACGTGCTGCATCTGAATCGTCCACTCCCCGTGCAAGAGCTGCTGAATACCTGTCACCAAAACAGAAAGCTCAGTCAAATCCACGAATGGAGCAGAAAGAAGATTAATAACCTCAAGAGAGTCTACTTTTATCATTACTTGGCGATAGCCCAGGTCCCAGGTCAGCTGAAGACCTGAGAGCACCCCCCACAACTCCGCAACTAACGGCAAACCGGTATCGAGATTTTGCAGGAATCCGCCTCACCATTCTCCATTGCAATCCCGAATCAGACCCCCAGCGGAAATCCTTTTGGAAGTGGGGTTCGTAGCACCATTAGAATTGACTTTCACCCAACCCGCCTCTGGCTTCTGCCACCCGACGAAAGAACCCACTGGGATGCCCTGAGCGGGAAACACACACTTTTCCATCATCTGGGCTCTGGCAATCCACCCTATGTAGTCCATAATAACTCGATGCCCCTCAACTGGCCAAACAAAAGTCGGCTCGAAAAGACTGCTGTTCCGTCATTTTCAGAGGAACCAGCAAGCGACCCCAAAGACCGTGACCTACGCTTCCTGCTGCACCAGATGACGGTGTTTCTTGCATTACATAGAAAGAACTATGAATCTAAAGACTTGCTCATCCTTTTCAATACCATTCTAGCTTCAGATTTCTTCTATCTTGAAGTCCTTTAGCATGTATGTCTATATATATGTGTTATTGTAACCATTTATATGCATGAGAAAAAATAGAGAGCATTTGAAAAGAGAAGTGTTTTAAGAGCCATAGCTGAAAAGAGAAGTATTTTGGGTGTCGTGGCTCTTTGTGAGAAAGAAAAATTGAAAGGAAAAGTGCAGTAGTACTTAGAGAGAAATATTTGTATCTTGTATGTGTCTTTTGTACTCATAAATTTTGTTATCAATACAAATACATATTTTGTGAAAGGCCTTTTACTTGGAGCCCATCAAAGCTTCCAACAATACGTCACCTGGGGAAGATATTTTACTTCTAAAATAGTTTGGGAAACTTGGATTCTGATGTGCAGAAAATGATTGCTGCATTTGCTTCTGAAACTCTACATTGTTTAACCTATTATTCATCTAAGCATAATCTAGTTTTAACTTTTTCTAAATGTTAGATTTCAACTTTAACGCTCCAAATATTAAGTTTCAACTTAAATTTTGATGTACACGTATACTTTTAGCTATCAATTTAATTTCTACTCTGAAGTTTAAAATATTCATAATATATTTCATTTCATCAATAAAAGAGAGAAACAATTTAAAACAAATATAAGAATGAATAATTCTTTTGGACCTTATCTTCAAACTATTATCATGAATCAACCTCATTATCTTTATATCATTTTGAGCTCCAAATTTCTTGAATCTTTTAAAAATTAAAATAATTAAATAATTCATTAGATAAAAATTTAATTTTATAAGATATTTTTAATAATATTCACTAATCATGAGTTGCATGATTTTTTTCCTTTTTAAAAATGAACAATTCTATTAAATAATAATGATATTAGTAATCTAATAACGCTATTGAAGTTGTTAAATTCTCATGTTCGAATAATGGTAAAGAGTTAGGAAGAGTTTATATAAATATAGACGAACTAATGTACAATCTAATACTTAAGTATTTAACTTAAGATATAAGATAACAAAAATCTAGAATCATATTAAAGGCAATACTATTTCAATTAAAATGATTCAGTGACAAAGCAGGAGGAGATATATTAGACTGTACATGGGAGTTAATGACTACTTAACAACCGTCATTGTTGTTAAGCAAATAGGATGATGTTGATGATCCATATGCCCACCCAACAAGAATAATTGCACATATACATGATTGTGATTGTCACAATTAAGAAGAAAAGAAGATAGGGTAAAGTATAGGTAACAGAAGAAGTTCCAAAAGCAATCCAATTATTATTCTATTGTGATTCTTCACTAATTAAGATTAAGTGAGTCTTTTAGAAAAGTTTCTTATCATTGATAGCGTATACACAACTCCTATGTTGAATGCTACAACTTGACCACTAAAAAAGTTATCATTGCTCTCATTGCTCGTGAACTTCCATGAGTGCGGACACTCTTGGTTTGCTTCTCCAGTATGATGCTAGATTAGTTGCGTTCTTGAGGAATTAGTTCTCTCCATCGTACGAAAAAAAATTAATTATGTTATCATCGTCAAACTAACGGTTATTCTTTGTCCATCTTGCATAGACAAATTGTCATGTCCATTTACTTTTGTCAACTTATCATCAAGTTATCTATTATCTTCATGATCATGATCATTATTATGGACAAACTAGAACTTCTGTTTAGTTATATTGGCAATTAATTAATGACAAAGTCAAGGAATATAAGAAGATTTGTAAGAATAACAAGTAGCTGTATCTTTCTCTTGTTAAGATTTCGGTGCAGTAGTAGCTGTATCTTCTCTTGATAAGATTTCAGGGGAGTAATACCTGATAATGGAATAGGCTCAAGGACACTACTTATTTTTTAATCCATATTAGACATTCATAACCTTTACACTGATTTATGTACTGATTTCATGTTTTTTCTTTAACGAGATAATGACATAAAATCAAGTATAATATTCAATTTAAAATAATAACATATCTTAATTTTTAATTAAGTTGACATAAACACAGCCATTGGTATGTTTCTTATTTGTTGTTAGATTCTCTTATCTTATTAATATTACTTCTATTTACTGTGAGTAAGGCATCCATTCATTCTCACCAACTAACGAATGGTCAACAATTTTAATATACAACCCTTAAAGTTGTTTAAAAGTCGGCTCGTACTCAACATGAAACCAAGAGATTAAGTTTGATTAGTTCAAGTTTAGTTTTTCAGATTTGTTTGGCTTTGAAATAGACATTTTTTTTACAGTTGACCATATGAAAAATCAAATTACTTTGACATAAATCAATTGACTTAAAATATATTTAATCAAATATTGATTTGAAGTCAAATTTAAATATTTAAATTCGATCCACCAATATTCTCTTATATTTTTACGTAATTTCATCAAACTTCAATTACTGAAATGATAAAATAGAAAAACATTGAACTTTGGAATTTGAGATTAGAAAACGATAAAATCCCATTAAGGTTTTGCATCATTCAACCTCCAAATATTTTGTAATTTTTAGAATGTATTACAATGAGCCTCACAGATTCGACTGTTGCTGCAACTGATAAAGCTCCAAAGAGTATGACATTAAGCCAATGCCACATCTTCTGCAGAGAAGTTAGCTTATTCTCCTTAGCCATCATGTACAGGTGATGAGGGACAACAAATGTAAGAGGAATGACACACACAGACCCAATGAGCCCAATGAAGTCTCCTATAAATGGTAGAAGAGCTGCAATCACTGAACTAATAACCAAGTAGCCACCTCTTAACCCAACTCTAAGTGACAGCTTCTGAAATCTCAAACCACTTGCTTTAGGCCCAAAAGTAGTATCCAAATACTCGTACGATGGACATGCATATATCTACGAGCATAACAAGAGTTAGCCATTTTTTGAAGAAAACTGTATCCTAATTTTGACAGATTTTGCATAGATCTTACATGAAAAGAAATGATTGATTGAAGAAATGCAGCAATATTGGCAAGTGCCTTTGCCCAAACTGGACCACTCGCATTATCTAGCAAATAGGAAGACGTTGATGATCCATAAGCCCAATACCCACAAAACATAACAGCAAACATTGGTAAATCTCCAATTGTGAACTGCACACAAAGTGCCTTCATCATGTTCCCAACTACAGGAGCTCTTACAGTTGCCTGTTACAAGTCAATCAAGAAAATAATATTAAGTTAATCAAAAGCATAAACAGATGGATAGTTTGATGAATTTGGATCTGTAAGGTACCTGTATCTCAGGAATCATCCCAGTATTAAATGGAACAAACAAGTTGGAAATTGCCCCAATTGTCAAAAAGACTTTTACTACTGATGTTCCTGGGATACTGTAGTCCCTAACTGATGCATTGATTCCTACAATCCACAGTTTTTACACTCATAATAAGAACCAAACTAGACTGGTACAAGCATCAAATTGTTAGAACACGAGGAATTCACCGTCTTTGATGGAGACCACGATCGCTACAATGATATATATCGAGGATAGGACAGCTGACAGACCTAACCACGCTCCTAGAGCTGACAAATGGGGAACCATAATGGCAAATAAGAAACATACAAGCCCTGCGATGAGATTGCAGTATGAGAGCTTCAGGGCATTCTCATCACTGAATAGACTATAGACATCCTGCATCACATGTACATGGAATTAGAAAAAGAACTCGAAGCACTACTTCAATGAGCCAAGTGTTGCAGATTCATTTTACCTTAATGGCTGAACCACCTAGAATGATGAATCCAACGTTGAACATGAACAGACTAAGGTATTGCAGTATCCAAATGGTATAGAAACCTTTCTTACCTGTAATCAAAGTTTCCCCCATAAAACAGTCAGAAACAAAAGATAACTTGTTCCAGTATCAAACTTGGAGAAATTGGTATTGATAATGATTTCTGCTGTTTCACTCGTTAGTTCATACCATAAATATACCCAGCAAGATCTCTGTATCTGATGTGCCTCTTTCCACCAATTTCATGGATCTTGGCAACAAGAGTATTTGCATATAAGGAAAGTGCAGTGGCTGAAATTAAACCAACTACACCAGCTATCCAACCCAGATGAACCATAATCGCCTCAGAATAACCCAGTACATAAGCACTGTTTATACCAGTCGTCAGGACGAAACATACTTGGACCCATGAATCTGTCAAAACAAAAATCACCCATTTTACCTTCATGGATGACCAAGTGTGGCCCCTGAATGATTCAAGACTATATGCATGATTTTGCTTTTTCCAAAGAATAAGTCAAAAGAACTCTAGAATTCTGCATTCGCTGATGTTCCTTGGAGACTAAAAAATATGTAATATACCGAATAACAGACAAAAACGAATAGTAAAACCACCAAAACCAGTCTAAAAACTTCCATTTTCCACTATAAATTGAAAAGGTAAAGAACAGAGTAGAACAATAAGAAGTAAATATCAAACCTTTGCTAATCTCATGGGCAGTCCTTGGAACTTCAGTGAACTGCTGGTCATGTAATGAAGTTGAAGCCGCAGAGTTCCCTACGTCTTCTTCACTCGTTGGTGGGTACTCTTTGTAATCCTGATCTTCTCCTCTTTCATCAGCCAAACGAGTAACTTTCTGTATTTCTCGGTCTAAATTTCCTATGGCCTTCATTTCAAAATCCTGATACAATGCCCTGCTTTCGTGTCACCTACTTGTTCTTGCTCTACAGGTCGAGTAGCTATCAAACACTCCTTTTGAGTCTGGAGCACCCATTTATCTTTTCAGACTATGGATCACTCAGCAACTAAGCCGTGTATTTGCAGCCATTGGTTTTCTTGTCGTGTTTGTTTTTTTTGAAACGTTGCTCAGCGTATATTATTCTTATTCAAAGATAAAACGTCGTAAAGAAAATGTAGAGGGCATACTTCTCTTTTAAAACTAGACATAGAATTGGCCGTCCTAGCTATCTTATGAGTAATCTGAATCGCTGATCTCTTAATAAAAGCAGTGTAAATAAATTGATGCTCGTTAAGAAGAACTCTACAATCTTCAATAATCATCAAAAAATAAGAAGAAAAATTATGTATGAATGTCAAGAATTGAGTAATTATTTGACAATTCGTTTCCACGGAAATAGGAAAATTAATAATAGGAACGTAAATTCATGTTGATAATTTTTTTTAACAAATGAAAGAGTGATACAATTGTAGTTAAAAGTATAGCTACACTGTAAAGTGATATTAGGCCTGCTGTCATATTACAACATGACCAAAAAAATTCTCTAAATATGGCCATTTAACGATGTGTAAAATAGATAACAAGAAGCAACAGTTAAAGGTAACAATTGGGTTTCACTTTCATGAACAAGCACATTCACCGTCTTTTGTTTATTAGAGCCGTTTACCCTCTTAATGTTTCATACAAGACTACCTTATATGGGAAAAAGTAATTGGAATTTTTCTCTCTTCTTTGCTGGTTTCCTTTTTGTAGTGTTGGTGTATACATAAAAATTTTCTGGAATATTTGGAACTTGGGCTGTAGTTAATAGAGAATCACAATTCTCTTGTTCTTCATTCCGAGAGATGATATTCTCTGTCTCCTAACTTGCCACACAGTCATCGTTGGATTTTATCATTGTTGTTTGTTGTGCATGTTCCATCCTAGCCATAGAGGGCTTGGCAACAACATTCTCAATTTTTCCAATAGTTACTAATGGAGTCAGCATATTGACCCAATTCATCTGACAATGTTTCAAATCTTAGGAAGTAAAGCCAATTGCTCCATTGTCCAAACTCTTCACATTATCTGCAATAATATTAGCAGAAGCAATGTGCTCTGTCAAATTCAATGAACCTTTAGTTTTCTTTGTTTCTTCAAAATTCAGATCTCCATTATTAGTGACCAACTGAGTATTATGCTTAGTTGATACCAATGTCGCGAATACCATACCTGATAGCTTGCATTTTGTCATGTTAATGCTTGTGTTTTTACGATAATTAGTGTCTTTGTACGTTCTAGGTGATGAAATACCAAAGTGATGCAATTTGGAGTGAAATTGGCTAATCTGGAACTGAAGAGGATTTCAACA
>JAOSBK010000003.1:37271527-37288925 GCA_027568895.1 Erythroxylum shatona
GACAAGCCTAACCACGCTCCTAGAGCTGACAAATGAGGAACCATAATAGCAAATAAGAAACATACAAGCCCTGCAATGAGATTGCAGTATGAGAGCTTCAGAGCATTCTCATCACTGAAAAGACCATAGACATCCTGCATGACATGTACATGGAATTAGAAAAACAACTCGAAACACTACTTCAATGAGCCAAATGTTCTTTTACCTTGATGGCCGAACCGCCTAGAATGATGAATCCAACGTTGAACATGAACAGACTAAGGTATTGCAGTATCCAAACGGTATAGAAACCTTTCTTACCTGTAATAAAAGTACCCCCATAAAACAATCATAAACGAAAGATAACTTGTTCCAGTATGAAACTTGGAGAAATTGGTATTGATAATGATTTCTGCTGTTTTACTCTTTAGCTCATACCATAAATATACTCAGCAAGATCTCTGTATCGGATGTGCCTCTTTCCCCCAAGTTCATGGATCTTGGCAACAAGAGTATTTGCATATAAGGAAAGTGCAGTGGCCGCAATTAAACCAATTACACCAGCTATCCAACCCAAATGAACCATAATCGCATCAGAATAACCCAGTACATAAGCACTGTTCATAGCAGTCGTCATGACGAAACAAACTTGGACCCACGAATCTGTCAAGACATAAACCACCTTTCGACTATTCATCCATGAAGGTAAAATGGGTATAAATTAAAGAAAGATAAAGGGTGAGACCAAGTTTGGCCTCTGAATGATTCACGACTATATGCATAGAATAAGTCAAAAGAACTCTAGAATTCTGCATTTGTTGATGTTCCTTGGAGACTAAAAACATGTAATATACCGAATAACAGACAAAAACTAATGGTAAAACCCACCAAGCCAAACCAAAAATTTCCATCTTCCACCATAAATTGAAAAGAATAGAGGAGAACGATTAGAAGAAGTAAAGATCAAACCTTTGCTAATCTCATGGGCAGTCCTTGATGGGTGCTCTTCGTACTCCTGATCGTCACCTGTTTCATCAGCCAAGAGAGGAATTCTCTGTATTTCTTGGTCTAAATTTCTTGTGGGCATCATTTCAGGATCCTCCAATGCCTTTTTTTTTTTGTGTCACTGACTTGTTCTTATTCTACAGGTCGAGTATTAATCAAACAATCTTTTGAGTCTGGAGTACCTACTTCTCTTTTCCGACTATGGATCACTCAGCAACTAAGCCGTGTACTTATAGGCTCTGGCCTCTGGTTTTCCTGTCTTGTTTGTATTTGCCTGAAAGTTGAGACCAGGAATGAAAATTCACTTGCTAATGCTAACTTCTTATCTCTTGGAAATATTCGGACAGCTCTTAATCTTGTCTCTGCTTCATGTAATGTCCCCACATTTTACCATACATGACGTTGCCGACTGACAGTTTCGTTAGTTAAAGGGTGCTTTTGGGCTTCAGGAATTATATATAAAAAAAAAGTTACTCCTGTAAATATTTTCCATATCAGTAAAAACTGTCATCAGATACAGTGTTTCAGGCAAATGAATCTAATTGTATGAAGATGACTGACGGATTTTACAAGTGGGAAGCTTTATAATTTTTTTGCTAATGAAATGAGGTTGGATCTCTAGATTTGTTTCCCAAAAGGGCAAAGTGGTTGCTTTCATTTATACAATTGTATTTCATTACAAGCTTCATCCATAGATCCGAAAAGACATAAACATGTCGAATCCTCTCATGGCGATAAGTTTACAGAGGAACAGAATGAATTAGTTGAATCAGCTGCCGAATTGTTTTATGGTCTGATTCATGCTCAATACGTTTAAGCACTGTCAAGATTTACTGCCCAAGATGTGACGACATACACAACCCTCGATCAAAATATGAAAGCAGTATCCTTTGCTGTACTACTTTCATGAACACATTTTACCATACATGACGTTGCCTACTGACAGTTTCGTTAGTTAAAGGGTGCTTTAGGGCTTTAGTAGTATGTTTTATGGTTTATGGGTCATTTTTAAGAATGAATACTCAGAGACTTTAAAGAGGAAAAAAAGGAAGGCTTAAAGAAGTAGAAGAAGAATACTATTAATATGTTGAGCTTACCAAGGTTCTCAATATAAAACTGTGATGTAGTAGGACACGGATAAAGGATATAGAGTAAAGAAGTCCTCCCTCTTGCAAGTCTTTTATAAAGTGTTTTTTAGTCTTAGGTCTTCTGTTTAGCTTAAATATCTAAGATGTAGTATTCTAAGTTAGTTAGCCTAAACAATTCCCTACTTAGTATATATATTTTCTTGCAGTGAATTGTTAGATTTGATTATTAACCAGTCTTCTTTTCTATTTGTGTATTTATTTACCCTACTTAGCCTATATATTTTCTTGATATGCCTTGTTAGATTTGTTTATTAACGTGTTTTCTTTCTTGTTTGTATACTTATTTATTTGTTTTATCTTTTATTTTGATTCTTTGCCTTGTTCTATATTTATTGTAGAATTTATTTTAATTTATATAAATTTATTTATTAAATACTTTTCCACTTAGCCTAAATACTTTATTGTAGTGACTTGTTATATATATATATATGTATATATATATATATATATGTATATATATTCTCTTGTCACACGGATCTATCGAAAACAACTTTTCTATCGGAGCAAGCCTGCATACTACAAAATCTATTTAGACATTGCGTTTTCGCAAATTTTTAATGGGTGGTGGATGTTCTTGTATCTTTTTGGGATCAATCACTCCTGTTTTGAAGTTGCTAACAAATTGTGCTTATCAGATACCGTTATTACATGTGTTGCCAACGTTTTGTTTACACAAACATCAGCTAGATGATGAACTGTCTAAAAGTAGATGTGATCATGCCTCCAACTCGCTAGGTTAGGACATGAACACTATGAGTTTCATAATCTGGGTTGGCTGGTTTGTTTCGTTCATCTAACAGTCATCTGAGTTTCTGCAGGAAAAAAAAAAAAAGAATGAGTCGAATAAATCTGTTTAAATTTAGTTTAATTCTTTATATCACTCCTTTATTCTTTCTATATTGTAAGGTTAATACCAACAATAAACCTGTGATCTGTTTTTAAACAGAATATATTTTTATGCTAAAGCAAATAAAAGAAAATATGCCAAAAATACCTCAAAACACTGCTCGTTTAAATTGTCACAATTAAGAAGAAAAGGTCAGTTATAGATTAAGTAAAAGAAGGTTTACATACTTAATAAAGATAGGATAAAGTATAGGCAGTAGCTCTTGTAATAGAAGTTCCATTATTTCATTTTAAGAACCAATAGCGAGCTAATGATGCCACTATGATTCTTCGCAATTTTTTTTTTTGCTACAAAGGGAATTAAAAAGCTCTACGCAAACAAACAACCCCTAATCTATCGAAGGCCTCTACGGTATAAGGAGCCATGCTGGTCCCGTCGAAGTTGCTCCTGAATGATCACTGGAGGTTCCTGGAGAGTATGCAAGCCCGGGGGGAACGCTGCTGCTAGAGAAGCCATCAGGTCGGCACACTGATTCCCTTCTCAATACACTGATTCCCTTCTTCGCAAATTAAGTTCAAGTGAGCCTTTTTGAGAATTTCCTTATTATCTAACTCAAAGATAGTTTTCACTATTTTGGGTATAGTTTTCACTGTTTTGGGTATAGAGCGAGGCTAACATGATATTTGGTAAGGTAATCACAATGAGAATAGTACTTCAGTATAGGGTAAATACCAAGAATATAATTTAAAGAGGTCACTAGTGAGATGAATTTTAACTTTGGAAAATATATATATATATGTTTCATCACAAATTATGCAAGGTCTAAATTTACAATAAAAAGGGATTATATTTATAGGAGTTACTATGTAAGCAAGAGTTTACAACCTTAATTAATAAAATATTAAAGAGATAACACTATATGGAAGGACGATTTAATAATCTAAGCATATAGAAATTAAAATCATTTCCTTAGAAACGACTTACAAAATAGAAATATTGGGACAAAATTTGTTAATTAATTGATATATTCATTAAAATAATGAATAAGGATAAATTTTATATAATTACGATAAAATTAGACATGATTGATGGAAATTTTATTTGAATTGATACTTAAATTTGTTGACGACTGATGTTTCTTTGAATTATTAATTGATTTAGTGCATTTAGTATTTTGGAGGTTATTTGGATCAAATTGTTTGACTTTAGGTCACCAATATCTTTAGAAAAATATAGAGATTGTGTTCCATCAATTTGTCAACCTATAACTTATTGATCGATATATTAGTTTACCGAAACATCAAATTAGTTAACAAATTTCATTCCATAGTCAACCAATAAATTAGATTTTAAACACACTTTTCCCTCTCCAACCTACTCTTATTATTGTAACTTTACCCATTCTTTAGTCTCTCTATTTTGACTTGCTCTTTCCAATCCATCAGAGATTCAGAATCTCTTTCCTTTTGGCACCTCATCATGATTTATTCAACAAATTTGTACCTCTCAAAAAGTTGTATCACTTAACCCATTCTAATTCTATTTTTACAAATAAAATAACATTTTTTTTGGGGAAAAAAAGGTTAGAACAGATTAATTGGTACGGAGGTTCTGATGCCTCCTTTAGAACCCAATTCATCCTTTTAATTTGGCAGAATTCTTAATTCTTTTAAATTTTAGATTCTCAAAATTTATGAGCTTTTTTTAAATTATTCGTTAATTTCCATTCTTTTCATGATTTCTAATTTAAAAAAGTTTAAAATTTAAATTCAAAGGTTTGATCAAGTTTGGTTTAGAATTAACTTAATATAAAAATGTTTGAAAATCCATAAAACTCAAAACTGAATTAAATTTAAGTATAAGCATAATAATTTAAATTTAATCAAATTTCAAGTTAAACTCAAATGTATTTAAAATTTTTTAAAAAATCAATATGAATCAAAAGCCGGGTCACAACCATCGGTAGTTGGCATCATTTTCTCTATATGGAGGTGCCTAATCCTTCTTTGTGAGATTGTCTTTTCATATTCATATTACTATTCGTTACTTCTTTCTATTCATCGTGAGTAGGACATCCAATCATTTTCACCAACTAACCAATAGGATATTAAGTACAATTAGAAGAATTTACAACCCCAAAAGTTGTTTAATCACTTGACATGACATGAAATCAAGAGATTAAGTTTGATTAGTCAAAGTTTAGTTTTAGATTTAATTGGCTTTGAAATAGACAATTTTTTTAAAGCTGGCCATTTGAATAATGATATTGCTTTGACTTAAATCGATTGGGTTAAAATATATTTAATTGAAAATTTAGATATTCAAATTTATTCATTCTGCGGTAACATATATTTTTGAGCTTTGATGACTGGTTTAGAATATAAGAAACTTCTCAAAAATGCTGTTTAGAGCTGACCAAATATGAAATATTGAATTATTCATACTTAAATCAGCAGATAAAATATATTTAATTGGATGTTAATTTATGCTCAAACTTAGAAATAGGAGCCTGATGGATCCATTATATTCGTGAGCTTGGTTGAAGGGCTTGTATGGACATAATTAATTTAATATCGACGGTCTTGGTTAGGTAAAATGATTCTACAAGTTAATTTGGGGGTTGAGTAGATGTCTTTGAAGAAACGTGCACGAAAAGTAGAATTTTACTACATCATCAAAGTGGTTGAGAAGTTGTTTTCTTTCGTCAAACTTCAACGATGAAACAGAAAAACACTGTAACTTTGGAATTTGAGATCAGAAAATGATTGAGTCCCATTAAATTTTTGTGTCATTAAGTCTCCAAACATTTTGTAATCTTTAGAATGCCTTACAAATTCAACTGTTGCAGCAACTGACAGAACTCCAAAGAACATGACATTAAGCCAATGCCCTAGCTTCTGCAGAGAACTTAGTTTCTTCTTCTTAGCTAGCCATCATGTAGAGGTGATGAGGGATAATAAATGTGAGAGGAAGGATACACACAGATGCAATGAAGAACAAAATACGCAGCAAAAAGGTCCTATTTTGTTTCATTTTATTCTTTATAAAAGTTAAGAGTGGGATAAAAAGAACATTTATAAACAAAAAGAAGCAAGAAACCTCTTTTTTTATTTTAACCAGAACCTATAAAATGTCAAGAATGGCCTGTCAACTAGCTGCCTCTTATCCCAACTCTAAGTGACAGCTCCTGAAGTCTCAAACCACTTGCGTTAGACCCAAAAGTAGTATCCAAGTACTCGTACGATAGACATGCAAATATCTACAAAGTTTAACCAGAGTCAGCCATTTTTTCTGAAGAAAAGTTTATTCTGATTCCGATGCAAAAATCACAGGTTTCGATTAGATTGTAAATGAAAATAAATGAATGATTAAAGAAAGGCAGCAATATTGGCAAGTGCCTTTGCCCAACCTGGACCACTCGCATTATCAAGCAAATAGGAAGATGTTGATGATCCATAAGCCCAATGCCCACAAAAAAATAACAGCAAACATTGGTATCTCCAACTGTGAACAACACATAAATTGCGAGCGGTACTGATGTCATCTGCAATTAAATTAATACTAACTCTAACAATAAAAAGTGTAGTTAGTGAAAAGTTAAGATTGTTCTCTCGAAGAATTTTAACGGTAAAAGTTATACAAGTTTAAAACTAAAATAAAATAGGGAGATTTAATTCATGTAAATTTAAGAAATTAAAAATGACATAAATAAAAAATTAACAAAAATAATCAAATCTGAAAATTCAGTAAACAAACCTTAGTTTCGGGTCACCTATATTATCAAACTAATATGGATCCTCAATATAAAACTCAGTCCATTAACAAACATTCATTGGGTGATATTTTTTCTTAAGATTAAATGAACGGAAACATGTATTCTAAACATTCTTATTAGTTAACAACTTAAATACGATCATAAGTTTAATTGATTAATAGCTTTAAGAATTAAGAAATCAATGAACAAGATAACATATATACGACATGCATTTAAACAAGTTAAGCATCTTCTTAGAATTTCTAAACTCTAATGTAAAGATGGTAATCTTAATTGCCACTTTGGATTAGCAAAACTGAACGTCAAATCTTACTAATCTGACTGTAAATTAAAAAAAATCAATTCCTAATTGTACATCTTAGAAATTAATCAATTCAATCATGAAAAGCAGTTTGGAAGACACTTAATATTCATCAATAAAATAAACTTCACTTAGAAATCTCACACATACTAGAGGATAGCGTGGTTTTCCTTCAACCAAGAAGAAAGATTTAGCTACTCATAACAAAAGTAAAAACTAACAAAAGAATAGCAAAATACAAAATCTCCATTCCTTGTCTTTTTCAAAAAAAAAAACGAAAAATCTTGAAAAACAGAAAAACTATTGCAAAAACATAAAATACTCCCCTAATGTGAACAATGAATGTGTTTTTAATGATTTTCTTTGTCCTCTCTCTTCCCTCCTGTCGTATTCTTCAGTAGATACACTCCTCCCTTATTCAGGTCGCAGATCCCCATTAGTAAGGCAACAACTTGATTCCTAAAATCATAAAGATCTTAGGTGAATCGAATCTGATTTCAAATAAGAATATGCAAATAATCTTTTTCTTTGCACGTACCCACGTTTAGTCAATTCTTCTTTTTTTTTCAGCTGAGAATTTGAATTGCTTTTACTTTCCTTGCATCTTTTTTGTCCAATTTCATCTTTTATGTGTTGAAAATCATCTAAGAACAATTAAGAAACAAGTCTATTAATTTTAAATAATAATTTCAACACATTAAAAAGATTTATATCCAAAATTAGCACACAATTGGATTTAACAAGGAGCTCTTCCAGTTGTCTGTTACAAGTCAATCAGAAAAAAATATGTGAAGGCATAAATAGATGTATATTTTGATGAATTTTGATCTATAAGGTATCTGTATCTTAGGAATCATCTCACTATTATATGGAACAAACAAGTTGGAAATTGCCCCAATTGTCAAAAAGATCTTTCCTACTCATTTTCCAGGGATACTATATGAAAATCTGAAAGGACATAGTTTTACAAAAATTCTGGTTAGTCACAGTTGCTTTGAACTATATTTGTGATTGCTTGATATAAAGCATTCGTATTAGCAACTGCAAATTTTCAACAAAAACAAAAACAGAAAAATTAAATGCAAAATAAATAAATTAACACCCTGAGATTTGGTAACACAGTTCGGCAAATATTGTCTACGTCTGCGGAATCTTTGCCTAGCCTAATCACTTTTACCAAAGAATAACAATAGTGTTACTCATGATATTATAGAACCGACTCACCCAATTCTTGACACTATTCTTCGTCCTCACATCATGTGAAAGTAAATCATTCCCAATAACACGACCATCTTGTGCTAACCTCAATATAAGATTTTCACAACATTTGAAAATAAAGATAAAAATTAAATAACTCACATAAATAACGACAATAATCGAGATAGAAAACAATTCTCCAAAAAATGCAACTTCATCACCAAAAGTGTGGGAACTAGTGAAACAATATTTGCTGTGAATCTCTGAAAATAATCAACAAGCAATTCACACACATCAACTCCAAGAAGATATCAAACAAGACAACATTTTATCACTGAAATGTTACAACATATAGCTGCTTACCAAACCCATGTACTAGGTGTATTTTTCACTCAAAAACAATAACGCAATTGTCCAAAAAATTCACACGCACAATGGAGCAAGCGCAGCTGCCCAAGATAGATAAGATCCTCAAAAATCTTACAAAAATACAGATGCACACATAACCAAGAATCTACATGTTTTTCCTCTCAAAAGAACTAATCAAGTAGCTGTTCTAAAATTCCAGTATTTGCATATAGAACACAGCAACAACAAATTACCCAAAATCACCAAAAATCAGCTGCCAAAAATAGCTAAAAATATAGAAGATAATGATTCTGGTTCTGCCTATCAAAACAACTAGCAAGTTTCAAGAACTAACGGTCCTGCAATAATCAAGGAAGCAACGACAATTCTTTTATAAGTTAAGAAAATCTTTTCTTAATAGCTGACTTATTTGTAGTTATCTTTTGTATCTGTCAAATCCCATTGATATAGGAGGGATTGCGCTCCTTTTTGTATATATATTCTTTGGCTCTTCTCACCTAGAGAGATAGAAAATACAAAATATGCTTTGTTCTTTTTTATCTTTAAAAAAGACATGAAAAATAGCTGTCAAATCAGTTTTTCACTAAAAAACTATATCTGGACAGACCAAAAAATTCACACAACCAATGGAGTAAAATGCAATTGTATAGATTAATAAAATCCCCAAAAAATCCAGCTGTCTTAGATAATCACAATCACCAAAATAAGCTTCCAAATATAGCTCCAAAATCATTAAAAAATCTACACATTTTCTTTATCAAGATATGATGATTTTACTCCAATTAAATTGATTTTATCTTTATGCAATCTTATCTTCAAGGGATCCCATATAAGGTAAAATACTCATCATAATGATATTCTCCAAATAACCAATTATGTCCGATTACAAATAATGCTTAAATAAATTAATAAGATATCATAACACATATTTTAACACTATATATAGTCCCTAGCTGATGAATTGGTTCCTACAATCCATAGTTTTTTCACTCGTAATAAGAACCAAATTATATTGGCACAAGCATCAAATAGTTAAAAAACGAGGAATTCACTGTCTTTGATGAAGACCGCGAGGAACCATAATAGCAAACAAGAAACATACAGGCCCTGCAATAAGACTGCAGTATGAGAGCTTCAGAGCATTCTCATCACTGAATATACCATAGACTTCCTGCATCACAAGTGCATGGAATTAGACAAAAGAACTCGAAGCACTACTTCAATGAGCCAGGTGTTGTAGATTCATTTTACCTTAAGGCCGAGCCACCTAGGATGATGAATCCAATGTTGAACATGAACAGATTAAGGTATTGCAGTATCCAAACAGTATAGAAACCTTTCTTACCTGTAATCAAAGTTTCCCCCATAAAACAATCATAAACAAAAGATAACTTGTTCTGGAATGAAACTTGGAGAAATTGGTGTTGATAATAATGATTTCTGCTGTTTCAGTCTTTAGCTCATACCATAAATATACCCAGCAAGATCTCTGTATCTGATGTGCCTCTTTCCACCAAGTTGATGGATCTTGGCAACAAGAATACTTGCATTTATCGAAAGTGCAGTGGCTGCAGTTAAACCAATTACACCAGCTATCCAACCCAAGTGAACCATAATCGCATCAGAATAACCCAGAACATAAGCACTGTTTATACCAGTCGAAGGAACGAAGCATATACTTGGACTCTGGAATCTATCAAATCAAAAATCACCTTCCAACTATTCATCCACGAAGATAAAATGGTTAATTGGGTATAAACAGTGCCGGCCTGGGCAGGCTCATTAAAGGAGTTAAAAATTACAAAATCACAAAATTTATTTATTAAAGGAGAGAAAATTTGAAAGTTTGTAAATATGATAAGGACTTTAAAATGTTTATATATACCAAAAGCCCTCTTGGCTGAAAAAAAAATTGTAGTTTATTTTCTTATCCTGAATATGAAGCTTTATTGAGTAGAGCTAAAGTAGAATTTGGATTCAACTATCAATTGGGCAATGATTTTGTTTCAATCTTAATAAGGAGATGAAAAGAATAAGTTATTTTTATATTTCTCTTATATATTTTTTATTCGCATTTGTTTTAGATGTGCACATTTACACAATTTAAATAAATATAGACACATGCATATTAGATTTAAAAAGGAAAATTTTGAAATCAATTTGTCAGAGATATATGCTAACATCTTTGTTAATAACAATAAATTTTATTAATATAATTAGACCAAAAAAATGGGCCGTGTGAGTTTGATGAGTTTTTAGAAGTAAATTAAAATTTTAAACGAGGAAGATAAGATCTCATCTAGGCTGCTTTTTAATAAAACTAAGTTATAGTGCACTCTACCAGTAATTAAATCAGAATTGATAAACATTTGTCTAAAAGTACATACTAAAAAATTGAAAAAAATAATTATTTTGACATTTTCTTAATATTTGATATTTCTTTAAAAGAAAGGATATATTCATTCGTAGATGATATCTTTCTCTGCCATATATATTGGTTCTACTCTCTTTTAGTAATTAAAAGGATTTAGTATTTGGAATTAGATATTTATGTAATAATTAATATTTTATATATTGTGTGCAAATTTTTAATTAAATTAATTTAAAAAAACTTGACAAATGTTTGACACAGTAAATAATAAATATTTTGTACCTAGAAATATTCGAAGAAATTATTTTTCATGATTATTTGTGTAATTATTAGTGCAATTCTCTTGATGTTTTGAACTATGATGTTGCTGTTTAATTATTGTTATTGCTATTTTGTTATTATTACTGCTATTTTAATGATTTTATTAATACTGACATTTGCAGGATGTTATTAATTATTGTTATGATCATGAGTACTTCTATGATTGGAGTTACTTATATATGAATATTAAATTTTAGTAATAAAAATATGTTTTTTAAGTTTATATATTGGAACTCTTCTTTTTATTTTATCCCGAGCCTATAAAATGTTAAGAACGACTACGGGTATTAACGGAGAGAGTAAAGGTTTCGACCAAGTGTTGCCTCTGAATGATTCAAGACAATACGCATTATTTGCTTTTTCCAGAGAATTAAGTCGAAAGAACTCTGGAATTCTGCATTTGCTGATGTTCCTTGGAGACTAAAAACATGTAATATACCGAAAAACAGAAAGAAACCAATAGTAAAACCAACCAAACCAATCCAAAAACTTCCATCTTCCACCATAAATTGAAAATGTAAAGAACAGAGTAGAACAATAAGAAGTAAGGATCAAACCTTTGCTAATCTCATGGGCAGTCCTTGGAACTTCAGTGAACTGCTGGTCATGAAATGAAGTTGAAGCCACAGAGTTCCCTACGCCGTCTTCACTCGCTGGTGGGTACTCTTCGTACTGGTGGGGTAGTTGGAGTAGGATCATAATTTACAGTCGATAAAAGATCTTAGATGCTCTTGGAGATATAATTGTGCTATGATACAATGACAGAGCTCCAAGTTTAGGCTTAGAGCCTAAGGATGATAGAGAAGAGTGATTCAGGGATATATCAAGATGGTTAGTGTGGCTTTATATTCTAGTTGGGTGTTACTTTCCTTTGAACTTGTTTAGCTTTATTATTTTATTTTATTTTTATTTTCAGATTTAGTATTCATGTAGAATCATAAGAATTAATTTTAATCTTTTGTATTGTTCTTTACATAATATGATTTTATTATTAAAATATTAATAAGATACTTTAATTTAATATTAAATTAATTTAAATTTATTTTATTTTATTTATAAATTTGTTAATTAATTAGTAATATATTTAAAGTTTAAAATATCCTAAAATTGCATAATATTCAAAATTTTATGAAATAATTTTTTAAAATATAAAATATATAATTACAAAATTTAGATAATAATATTAGTTTACAAACAAAATTTTGCTTATTTAATGACTTATTTTAAATAAATTACAGCATAAGAGTAATTTAGTTTTAATTAATTTATGAAAATAACTTAATTTTTAATTTTTATATTTGATTACTATTAATAAATAAAAATATCACTATAGATAATATGATATTCACAATCAAAGCAAGTTTTCAAAACTAGAAAATATTGATAATCGTTATTAATAAATAAATGTCTCTTCTCCTACAAAGATGTTGAATATTTTATGTACTAGAACGACATACTTTTAATTAAGGGCCATGCTAAAAAGATAACCAGTTACTTCTTTTTTGTGATAAGAAGGCACTCTTAGTTCGGTTTGGTATAACTTAGGTTTTCAAAACCTAATGTCTTAAAACAATTAGCTCATAAGGACCGTTATTATATAACCATTCATTAATAGATGTATAATTAAAAATTTTATTGATAAGACCTTTTTAATATCAACTAATATTAGTAATTAATATTATTTTGTTCTTTAATAAATATATTATTTATAACTCAACCGGTTTTGAACAATCCACCTTTTGTCAAATTATTACCAATAGTAATCATAAAAACTAATTTTTGAATGTTGGTTCATTATAAACGTAGAAAGCGATAAGTAAAGCTCCTAGTAATTAAAAAAAAACAAAGCTTTTAGCATGGCACTTCTAATTATAACCCTTTGTGATGTACTTGATATTATTAGAAATACCCCAAAAATATCATATTTATAAAGGACACCATAATATCGAATCATGAACAAAAAAAATGCAAAATTAATTCTTTTAAAAAATGTGAATTAGGAAAGATAGGTCCTAGGAATTTTTTCTTTCGACCATCTTTCGATTTCAATGAGTTTTTTATTTATCATATATTTTTTATTTGGATATAAATGAGTCGAATTACTTATCCCTCGGTCTATTAGCAAGCTATCTCTTAAAGGATTGTGGAAGATGCTCCATTGTGGACGTAGCTAGTCCCATGATAACGAAGTAGTACCATGAGGGAAGGGTGACTTTGATAGTACGCTAGCTCACCTACTATCTGGCGAGAACTAGTGCGAGGGCCTTTTTCAATATTCTTTTATTTCAAAAAGACAAGATTTTGAATAAGTGTTTACATAATCTTCTTCTAATTAAGCATGCCATGACGTTGGATTTGACCTTTTATAAGTGGAGACTGAAAAAAAGGTTTATAACTTTCTTATAACGTATAATAAGAACAATAAATCTTTCATAAGAAATTGAACAAAAATTGTGAAATTGTCCTTGTGACATTCTTATTCTGATCAATCCAATTTATTCATTCCTTAAGACCCGGAATTTGTAATGGACAGTTAGAAGTCTTGTTATACTTTGAGTAACAAGTCCTTAATAAAATATGTGAAAATTTCCTTTTCTTGTGTTGAAGATTCAGACATAGATTTGCACCTCCTTTTATACAGCTGAAATTTCTTTATGATCTAATTCTGACCAGGTGAGACAGAATGGGTGACCACTACTAACCAAGCCATAATTCCCAGAGCTTCTTCTGACCTCTCCTCACAGTTGGAATAGAACTGAATCAGGTTCCTCGCCCATGAACTGAGATTGTAGCATAGTCCTTATGAGAGTTAGTTTAATTGCCTTGCTTGGCGTTGATGAGTTTTTATTTCAAGAAAAAGGAAAACTACAATAAGCAAATTCGTAGATTCAATTCCTATATACGATAACAATAGATATGCTTCTCCTTGTTTTCCAGTCAAAAAACAATGTCGATGAAGAAGTCAAATCGTTGATTATGCCTTTACATACATGGTTGATGGATACACATAATGAAGCAATAGGTCAGCTGAAGAAAAGATGGTTGAATCAAACGACTATAGAGGGAGAGTCATAGTCCAAAAGAGGACATCTTAGTTATGGATAGATCACCCCCTTTTGAGAGGTCTAAGCTAGAACATATATGGATAGAGTTTATAGCGGGGTCTCGATTAGATGTCAATCCCAAATCATTCACAGAAAACCAAAGTCAATCCTACCAGAGAACCCATGTATTCAAATTTTTGAAAGACAGAAGGATAAAAAAAATCAATTGAAAAAAGCTGTAAACACTCTAAGGATTTGGTTTTAGTAAAATAATTTGAAACCACAATGAATGGTTATTCTCATTAACCCGAAGAAAAAACAAGATGGTATATATACCATCATTGTCTGTTTATACAAAAATGACAACAACTATTACATTAAAACGCAAATCAGCTAAAACTATACAATATAACAATATTCTACACTATACAGGAGAATACAGTATTCTACATAATAAATACAAATGCAGAAATATTCTACAAACTTTCTTACGATTGATACAATAGAACCTCTGGTAAAATACGCGCTCGTATATTGTTCCATACCATTTAGGGTTAGGAATAAGCGTACCCCTGAATCCACAAGTACTAGCAAAAGACCTACTTTCTTTCTTTTTCTTGTGGGCTGTCGCTCTAAAATAGTGTACTATTAACCAAGTAAAATGTGAATTTAGTGGGTGATAAACTGTTGGCACTAATCCTACATTTTGTCTCTATGGTCCGAGAAGAAAGTGGCTCAGTAGGACAGATGAAAGAAATATGTTGATAATAGATTAGTTCCTTTCTTGCTTTGACCTGTTGAGACCGATGTGCCTTAGCCAGTACAAAGCTATATGGTAACACCCAATTTTTTTGATTCAGCAGAATGGTGAAATCCTACAAAAAGGGTTCCCCATAAAAAAGAAAGTTCTTTTTAATTGTTTCTTATCCTTCTTTACCCCATGGAGATATTGAATAGTCTATTCCTGGATATTTTCTTTCAAAAGGGCTTCTGTTTCTTCTAGAAATATTCTTGTTTTTGCTTCGACTCATATCCTAATATTCAAGGAATATTTGTGTATTCCCTATGGAAATCGAAATCGAAGCATACAAACTTTAATTCTTTTTTCATTCATTTTTTCGTTCCAAAAGCCTCATTACCGGTTAGACAATAGTAAAAAGTCATAGCAAAAAGATTTCGTTGAAATTGTTCATTTGCAAATTTCCCATTTCATGAAAGTTTGTTGATATCTTCTTTTTATGCCCTCATAGGTAAAATCGGATATATAATTATTGGGGACTCAAATGGTAGATATGAGAGTTTTTTTTCTTCTCCATTTCAGCTTTCAAAATATAGTTGGAATCTTCGATTTCGGGCTCATTTGTGCCAAATTAAATTAATGAACAGTGTTTGAATTAACCAAAATTTAAATTATATTTAAATTTTAAATTTTTAAAAAATTGAAAATTAAAAAATATAACTAAGTTCAATTTAAAACTAACCTAAAAAAAATCAAAACTCATAAAACTCAAAATTCATAAATTTAAGCATAAGCCTGATAATTTAAATTTAATCAAAATTCGAATTAAACTCAAATTCATTTAAAAATTTTAAACAGAAAAATCCAATCCAAATCAAAAGCCAAATTGATATAAATACAGCCGTTTGCATCTTTCTTTTGGAGGCAGCTTATTTATTGTTAGATTCTCTTATCTTATTCATATTACTAAGCATTACTTCACGCTATTCATTGTAAGACACCCTTCCATTTTCACCAACCAACCAAGAGTCAACAATTTTAGTATTAGAAGTATAATTAGAAAAATGTGCAACCCCAAAGTTGTTTAAAAGTGTAAAGTTGTTTAATAGTTAGCTCTCAATTGACATGAAATCAAGAGATTTGAGTTTTTCAGATTTGATTGGCTTTGGAATAGACACATTATTTTAGAGCTGACTTTGACTCAAATCAATTGAGTTAAAATAAATTTAATTGCATGTTGACTTGGACTTCAATTTAGATATTGAAACTCCTTCCACCTTATTGCAACGTATGTTTTTAAGCTTTGATGAAGGGTTTGGAATAAGAGAAACCTCTCAAAATTGTTTTTTTAGAGCTGATTAAAAATGTAATATTGAAGTACTCTTAATTAAATCAAAGAGTTAAGACAATTAATTAGATGTTAATTTGTGCTAAAATTTGATATTGGAGGACCCATTATATTTGTGAGCTTGGATGAAGGACTTGTATGTATCAACAAATTGGTTAGGTAAAATGATTTTGAAAGTTACATTTTGGGGGTTGACTGGCTGGTTTGGAAGAAAGTGGAATTTAAGTTCATCAAAATGGTTTAGAAGTTGTTTTCTTTCTTTCTTTCTTTTCCCTTCAAACTTCAATTATTGAAATGATGAAACAGAAAAACACTGAAACTGGGGAAAAAAACGATGGAATCCCATTAAGTTTTTGTATCATTCAATCTCCAAATATTTTGTAATCTTTAGAATCTATTACAATGAGCCTCACAGATTCAACTGTTGTAGCAACTGATAAAACTCCAAAGAATATGACATTAAGCCAGTGCCATAGCTTCTGCAGAGAACTTAGTTTCTTCTTCTTAGCCATCATGTACAGGTGATGAGGGATAACCAATGCAAGAGGGAGGACACACACCGATCCAATGAGCCCAATGAAGTCTTCTATAAATGGTAGAAGAACTGCAATCACTGAAATAACAGCCAAGTAGCTACCTCTTAACCCAACTCTAAGTGACAGTTTCTGAAGTCTCAAACCACTTGCTTTACACCCAAAAGTAGTATCCAAGTACTCGTAAGATGGACATGCAAATATCTACAACAAAGTATAACCAGAGTTAGCCATTTTTTGAAGAAAACTGTAATCTGGTTCTTATGCAAAATCACAGATTTTGGATAGATCATACATGAAAAGAAATGATTGATTGAAGAAATGCAGCAATATTGGCAAGTGCTTTTGCCCAAACTGGACCACTCGCATTATCAAGCAAATAGGAAGATGTTGATGATCCATAAGCCCAATATCCACAAAA
>JAOSBK010000003.1:37330553-37352848 GCA_027568895.1 Erythroxylum shatona
ATCAACAAACGTCTCATAGGATGGTGGTAATGAGCATAACACAATCAAGGCTTGATCCTCATTATCAATTACGATATCTATATTCTTAAGGTCCATAATTATCGAATTGAATTCATCAAGATGAGATTTAATGGGTGTACTTTCGTTCATTCGGAGATTATACAATCGCTTTTTCAGGTAGAGGCGGTTTGTCAGTGATTTCGCGGAATACAACTCCTCCATCTTCTTCCACGCCTTCCCTGCAAAATCTTCAGCAGCAATCTCACAAAAAAACGCTGTTAGTAACACTCATGAAATTCGCACTTAACGTTCTCTCCTTCAAATCAAACTTCTCCGATTCCCTCATACCTTCGGAAAAATCCTTATCGATCGCCTTCCATAATCCTTGTAAAACCAGGGACGATCTCATCCTAATCTTCCAAAGACTGAAACTAGATCCCCCATCAAACTTCTTTACTTCGTACTTTGTAGAAGATGAAGACGTCATCTTAACCCTAGATTATGCGCAGAGAACCCTAAGCTCTTATACCAATTGTTAGAAGAATCGCAATAATAATCACGCGCACAATCACACACTCAAAGCACGGAAAATAAAGAAAAATGATACATAGGTTTAATGAGGTTCGTCCAATGATGCCTACGTCATCGAGCAAGAGCAGAGAGAATTTCACTATAAAGAAAAGCGATACAAATTGAATCCTTTACATTTAGGTTAATAAATCCTTTGTGTGTCTCAAACCAAATCGGTCTAACTAAACTGGTCCCAAACCCGAAGCCTAACATTGATTTCGTTTTTCTCCAATTTGGGTAGCACCGTGAGTTTATCAGGTCAAGTCGCCATTCGGATCTACCAAATTTCAAGAGAAGATAACAACAATTTTCCTTTCCTGATTTTATTTGTAAAAGTTAAGATTAGAAATATAAATTATTGCTAATGCTAACTACTTTGTTTCTTGGAAATATTCGGACAGCTATTTAATCCTTATATATGCTTCATGTCATGTCCCAGGTTTTACCGTACATGACGTTGCTTAATGACACTTAAGATTAGAAATATAAATTATTGCTAATGCTAGGTTTTACCATACATGACGTTGCTTAATGACGGTTTAGTTAGTTAGAGGGTGTTTTCGGGTTTCAGGAGTTACAAAAAAACATACGAAGTTACCCCTTTCATTTCAGTAAAAACTGTTAATCAGATACAGTGTTTCCGGTAAATGAATCCAAATGTATGAAGTTGACTGACAGATTTTACAAGTGGGAAGCTCTATAATTATGTTGCTTCTGAAATGAGGTTGGATGGGCATGAGATCTTTTGTCCCATTTTCTCCGGTACCCTCAATCCCAACAACATCCTAACTATTTAAATTTCCTCTCTCTTAGTTATTGCATGGTTGGGATGTTGTTGGGACAGAGAGTACTGGGCAAAATGGGACAGAAAAATTGAAACCGGTTGGATGTCTATATTTGCTTTCCCAGTCATTAAAGTTGATTAGGAGATCCAAAAAGACAAAAACATCTATTTATAATCCTTATCTTCTAGTAATCACTCACTCCTGTTTTGAAGTTGCACGCAAATGGTGTTCATCAGATACCGTAGGATACACATGTTGCCTACACGAAAATCAGCTACATACAAGATGAACTGTCTAAAAGTAGAGGTACTGATCATTCAGAATCTGGGTTGGCTGGTTGGTTTTGTTTATTTCGTCTGACTTTCTGTATCTAAGCACCGTGAAGTCTGTGTCAGAAATTTTTATTTTATTTTTCGGGTTAGAATTTGTTTGAATAAATCGAATTTAAATTTAAAATATTTCTATATGTTACTCTTTAAGGTTAATTTCAATAAATTTTTATTATTTTTTTTAATTTTTTCAATAAATTCTTCTCGTAAAAGAATTACTTGAATATAAGATAATCATCTCTTAATTATTGAAAATAAATTAATTAAATAATTCTATTTCTCAATTTTTTGTTTGCGAATATGAAATTAAAAGGTTAAAGCTTCTAATTTTATATTTAAATTTATAAATTTATTGACATTTAAATTTTAGAAAAATATGTTATAATGAGATTTATTTACTTATTATATTAATCGTCATCATCAGGTTCTATATGTTTTTGTGGGAAGAGCTCTTCGGTTTGATCCCTACTAAACACACCTGTAAAAAGGGACAAGAAACTTTAATTATAACTACGTCTCGAATTGAATTAATCGGTCCAATAAATTCAGATACCGGTGATTTATCAAAAAAAATCTGTCTTCAGCAGGGCTTCAAATCCTCTGGTCCATTTTTTGTGGACCATCCATTTATGTGAGATCCACGTAAATGGATGGTCCAGATTTTGTGGACCAGAGTTGGTCCACAAAAAGTGGACCAGAGGATCTGGTCCCCTTCAGCAGACGTAAACTTTCCTAAATTTGACATCTGGGCAGTGCTATTACTTTCACATTAATGGGTACGTAGGACCAACCTCAGCGTCTTCTCGGGGAAAATCAAGTTGACGTTTGCATGCACAACCTCCCATGTGATAATATCTCGTATGTACTGCAAATCTTTGGCTAGCTGGCCACCATTAATTTAGTAAGAATTAACGGATTTTGCATGTCATCGTTTTCTGGTTTTTAATATTAAAAACTTCAATGATCAGACAGAGAGGTCTAATATGAACAAAGCATCAAACAGAACGAAGAACAAGTTACTGTTAGATACCTTCGGTGACATAACATGCCTACGTAAGCCATGTGAAGCGGGGGTTACTCTGGCCCTATCTTGGCCTCTTCATCTGAGCCATCCATTCAAATAAGACCCACCTAAATAAATGACTAAGATAAGAAGGGACCAAAATAGAGCCAGGATAAGGAGCCAGAGGATCTGGCCCCATGTGAAGCTTGCTAAATCATGATGACATTAAGGTTTTCTTAAAGAAGCATGGCAGGTCTGATGACCCACTTCCAGTTTTTGTATTAATTTATTCAAATTTAATACATGTGATCATATATTATTTTAAAGGATTTATTGCATCAGTCCGTGTGAACCCTAAATAATATATCTTTAATACAAGATTTAAGAAATAACTTAAATTTTAATAATGAATTAAAAGTAACATTCAGTAAATATTTTTATTATACGTTATTGGAAACTGGAAACTGTCCAATGATGATCAGCGGTGAGCATCAATTCACGTTTTAATAATAATAATAATATAATATAATGGACAACTAATAAATCACTTAAGCCTAATATTTCAAAATTCTAATAGAAAGTTAAATTAGAGATTTAAGATTTTAAAAATTGAACTGATATTAAATTGTCATAAAAATTGAATAAAATTAATGAATTTGAAATCTAGTTGAAAGATATTATTTAAATTTATTTATTTTAGTATATAAGAATTTATTAATTAATAAAAATTAACTTAATAATTAACATATTGATCACTTTTTAACAACAAGAGTTATTAAAATAAATCGAACTAAAAAGATAGAAACTAAATCAGAACATTTTTATAAATAAATTGACTCAACCAATTAAGTTTTTAAATAATGGTTTAAGTCTACTGGGTAAGAATTGCAACTTCTTGACTTGAAATGTTCGTAGGTTATGAGCTTTTGATGACTTCTGAAATATAATTGGGGTAGCATAACCTAGAAAGTTGACTTTAATAGGCTCAAACTTAGGTTCGGGTTAATTTGCCATCCGAGCTTAGTAAATAGGGATGCCTTTGGTGGATAATGAGTTGGTGGTCACTGGTCAGCTAAAATTCAGGAAAAGAACGACTTCACTCCATTGAAAAGATATAGACAAGAGAGTACATCGATGGTCATGAAATGATGTTGAAGCCAGAGAGTTTGCGATACTGTCTTCATTCCTTGATCTTCTCCTCTTTCATCAGTCAATAGAGGTCTGCATTTCATTATATAAATCCCAGAATGCCCTGCTCTTGTCCTACAGGATTAGCAGTAACTTTTTTTTTTTTCAGGGAAATCTAGGATGTGTCTTCCGGAACCAAAGTTGCTTCTGATAGCTTTTGCATCACCTATAAACACTTTCCATATATGTAAAGAGTATCCATTTTTCTACTAAATAAGCTGTAAGAAACCAGTGCTAGAGCATCTCGGTTTGAGTCCGTGAGATCACTCCAAGGACCTAATGCCATTGGCATCCAGCGGTGGCAGACCAACCAGGCGTCTATATATATATCGATGAGATTTTAGAATCATGTTATACTTTCTCATTGGATATGACAAGAGTTTATAACCCATCAAGAGATACAACAATAGGCAATATGGTATCTAAGAATACAAGAGGTTGTGTAGTGATCCCTAATCCCAGATTTACAAGAACCAAACAACTACTGTCTAAGCAATTACCCCCTTAACTTTGTACCCAGATACATACACATACGAGTTTCAATATGTCATTACATATCAACATATGACTTCATTACAACCCCAATTCATTACACCATAGAATTCTACTTGTCGAGGATTTTAGCATTCTAGTATGTCTCTGTTCTTAGTTTTTCATACTTGAAACCGACTGGCAGCAAGTTATTCTCCATTGGAAATACATTGTACCTGTTGACGATGGCTGCCCACACAAATAGGCCCAAAAACGCCATTAATGCTCCACAACCGGTAGCAAATATTATCCAGGAGGATAACATTACGAAAGGACATGAGGTCTTCTTTTTCTTCTTCTTCATTCTCAAATCCTGTTTATGCCGATCCATATAATAACTATGTGGATCAACTGGTAATGAATGCAACCAATTTGGAACCTTCCTCAACCAAAACCTCCATGAATAGACAATGCAGCTCTCTGAAACATTGCCATTTAACGACCCCAAACCAACATATACTCCACTATCTCCCCACATTTCGGAGAGGTCGATTGAAAAGCTGACGATTGGATTTCTAGGCCTTATATCACCAAACTTACTTATCCTAACATCTACCCTTTTCGATTTAGCATCATAATCAATCCAAGATTTAAACTTTTCTCCACCAACTGTCACGATATGCCTGGATTGTTCATTCATAACGCTAACTAAAACATGACCTGCATTAAAATCACCTACATTGGAAGCGTCAAAATGAATACCTAGATAACCTTTCTCGCCATAGAATTCAGACGGAGCTTGACCCAGAAATTGTTGAGCAAAATTGTTAGGACCCATAAGAAGCGACAAGCGATTGGCATTACCGGTGAAGGAGAAGGAGAACTCCGTGGAAAAAGAAGTCGCCTTGCTGGGACCTGAATCTTGAAATTTGAAGGGATTTACGTACATAAGCAGAGAAGGGATTGCGGCAAATGGGTTGGCGCGAAAGGCATTGTCGCGACGGAGAGCCACTACTTGGGGATCGAAGCTAGGGTAATTGCTAGTTTGGGTTGAATTTGTGAGACGGAAGATCAAATTTAGGGTTATCAGACGAATAATCACAAGACGAAAACGTGATGCAGATATCGAGAGGATGAACGCAGCCATGTCAAATGGAGAAATGTAGATTAAAAGAAAACTTTCAATTTCTAGACAGGATTGCAGGACCAAATTATATGAAGTTATCAACCACCAAGCAAATCAGCAAGAAAATACATTTCTTTCCCAAAAAAGGTAAAATATAAAAAAAATTTAACAAAAGGCAACTCCCATTGTGATTGTCATAATGGGTAGGGTCAATTAAGAACAAAGTGAGAATAAATTTTCTAATTTAAACTTAGTTTAATATCTAAAATTTATTAATTTGATAGAGAAAAAGAAGAACAAGTAATTATCCTAAATATTTTCTTATAATAACTTATTAGATTTATTTATTAACTTGTTTCTTTTTTATTTGTATATTTATTTAATTGTATTATCTTTTATTTTAATTCTTTATCTTATTCTATACTTGTTGTATTATTTATTTTATTCTTATTTTTATATTTCTACTTATAAAAATTTTATTTATTTATTTTTATTATTTTTTATTTTAATATTGTTAGTCTATTAGAAACAATCTCTCAGTCAGTTAAGAATAATGTTACAAACTACAAGACCTCTCTCTATCAGTTAAGAGTAAAATCACATACTATATATCTTTTCAAATCACATATATTGGTGAGAATTTTAGCAAATTATTGTTGTTGTCGTGTCTAATTTATTATCATTAATATATGACATTATTTTTAGTTCATAACATTACATCCTCATCTTTAAAAAATATAATATATTAAAAAATATTTAGTAGACTTGAGAGTTCAGTTTGAATTTAAGTCTTTTTAAATTGGAATTTTTGAAAAGTTTAAATTTTTTTGTTGAATAAGTCCATCTTTAAAAAATATAATATATTAAAAAATATTTAGTGGACTTGAGAGTTCAGTTTAAATTTAAGTCTTTTTAAATTGGAATTTTTTAAAAGTTTAAATTTTTTTGTTGAATAAATTTTTGGTGACTGTTTTATTCTCAAAACTCATGAATATTACAATGAACTAATGATGATAGAGAGAAGTGATCATTAGCATGTGCTGGTGATTGTTGGGGTTCATGTGTTTGTCAAGAAAGTTCATTTTTGTATCAGAGCTAGGCCGTCCTCATCACATGTGTTTGCCTTTTGGGACCCAGAAGTTAGTCCTTCACCATCATCTGTCACTGCTTAGGATTCTTATTAAAGTCATCAAACCATGTGATTTTGGACTACTCTGTGAATAGTACCTTCTATTCCCAGTTTCATAGCTTTAGCAGAAAGTAATGTGAATGGGAAAATATATATATATATATATAAAAACTCCATGCTTTTGCAACTAATTCCTGCAATGAGAAAGCATTAAAGTTGGAATCAATCAGTTAGAAGTTTGGAATTGATAAAAAATGTTTCCAGAATTGGGGTCAATATTGTTTCATTCACATCTGTTTCATTGAATCAGTTTCAAATATCTACCTTCCACTTTGGTTTTCATGTTGGAGATGATTACCGATGAACTGAAGATCAAACCTGTAAAATGAAAATTTCTAATTCATCCTCATGCATTGAACAACAAGCACCGCCAATTCTGAAACTATATACATATATATATATGGAAGAAGATATACTTACAATGGATTTTCTGGGAACAGAAGATCTGCAGAAAAAAATCTGAAACATTAGTCTGATATTTGCATTGCGCTTCTCTGCATAAAAATTGAAGTTCATATGTATAGAATGGATCATCTTTGTGTAGAGAACGAAGTTAGGAGCTACTAAAGGAAGAATCCAATGGGATTGCATGATCCAGAGAGGTTTTAAAAGAGAAAAAAGGATCAATGCGATCCCTTTGGATGCTTCCTCTAGTTGCAGAGAAACCAACAAACTTAAACCAGCCAACCGCCATTGTTCATTTTCATAAGCTACCAAAGGAAGAATCCAAAGGGAAAGATTGATCCAAGATATTGGGAACAACATTGGACTCAGGATCAATGCGATCCCTTTGGATGCCTCCTCCTGGTTGCAGTAAATACAAACACATGATCTCTTTGAAACTCCATCTCATATCTATTGGTCTATTGTATGCAATGAGGGAAAGTGAGTCTTTTGCATATAAAAGAGACATTGAGTGCTCTCAAGGACTAAAATTCTTTCTACTTTTCTTTTTTCTTTTGACTATTCTTTTTAACCTCATTTGATTTAGCAAATCATAAAGAAAGTGTAATTCATAAGATATGTTATAAACTTACCATAATTTTCCCATAAAGAAAAATAATCACTTTTATTATGATATAACAATTACATTTTTTAATATAGATCATGCATTCACATTTAATATTGATTAAATTACTCATATATTAAAAATAATTTATAATATAAGAATGATCTAGTCGGTATTGATGATCACGAGAACCACTAAAGCAATGATCATATAATTAGGCCCCTCCAAACTCAAAAAGTAAAAGAAAGTCATGATCATCAAATGCTTCAGAATAAACTTAATTAATAAGTAAAGTGATTTCCAAAAGGAAGAAGGTGCCATAATCATAATACTTGATTAAGCTTGTTAATCCCATAGCAACATATGGAAGATCATGATGCTCTCTTTTAATGTAAAATTAGTCAACGCCATGGACAATATCTGCAAAGATTGCTTCCTAAATGATGACTATAATTATGCTTTGAGAAACCGAATAAGTTGATAAAGTGATTTGATTTTTTTATTTTATAATATTATTTAGTTGGTAATAATTAATGAAGAAGGCTTTAAGTCTTCAAATGAAAAAGAATATATAATATTAAGTTGTTTAGAGAAAAAAAAGTAAAAAAAAATATGATTTTACCTGTTGAGAGTTCAGTTTATTAGTTTCCAATTCTTCTAGTTTTCTTTAAATTTCAAGGGGAAATTTTACAATTTGTTTTAAATCAAAATGAATAAGTTTAATTTGAATTCATCAATAGTTTAACTTAATTCTAAAATTATTAACTCCCATATTGATCTCTCAACCTCCATATTGATCAATGAATCGGATTTACCTATGAGTGTAAAAGTTTATGATGTTATCAAAAATAATGTATGGACCTGGCAGGGGACCACAATTGAGACCATAAAAACTCTAGAGCCTTTGACATACCAACCAAAATGCTCCTGACTTGACAAATTAGAATGGCTAGCTAGCTCCTCTAGAGCATACACAAATGCTTCGGCCTATAATGTTTTGTGACCTCCCAATCATCTTGTTCCTTGGCATAAATTAGTCTGACGTATAAGAACTAGCCCTAGAGACGCCTTCATCTTGTGGCTAGCTTTTCTTAACAAGTTACAAATGAGGGATAAACTGCTCTTCTCTTATATCCCAAATCACTACTCCTTGTGTTTCTTTGATAATGAATATTTTGATCCTTTGTTTTTTTTTTAGTGTTCTTACTCAAAAACAACGTGAATACATCTTCTAAACTATTTTCAGATTCACTTGCCTAACCTCATAAATCTTCAAGCCATTCTTAATTGCTTTAACCATTTTTCAAACCATACAAATATTGACCTCAACCTTTTTATTATTCTTCTCTGTGTTATTGTTTATAATTTTTAGTCTGAAAGAAACCATCGAACATTTAAAGATAAAATCTTGAAAGTTGAGAGCATTAACACCAGAGTGGTTTTCCATGGAACATCTCAACTTAAGCACCGAGAGAAGGGAGCTGTTGGTATGAATTGTCTTTTATCTAATGTTTTGTTTTGTAGGCTGAATCCAGGTCAAGACAATTAGGAGGTCTAAAGAGGAGATCATGTTCTCCTCCTCCTCCTCGGTAGTTTAACACAATGGAGATCTTATCTTTCAGCAGAATAGAAGAGTCCAGTTAAGAAGTTTCAGCCTCTGAAGTCTTATCATGATATTTTCTGGTTTTGGATGGTAATCTGCTTTACTAGTTCACTCTGTAAATGGGTGTGTGTCTGGTTAATGTTGTACACTTTCAAGATTCTCCAACAGTGTCCTTGGGTGGAAGGTATCAATAGTTCTTGATTGTAGTTTTCTGCTTCTTTGTATAGATTTAGTATCCTACTATTATTCCTTAAGGAAGCAGCCTTTGCAGAGGCATCTTGTTTCTCTTTCTTCTGTTTGTTCATTTTGGTTTTGGAATGAGACTTCGCAATCACTAGATTTTGTACATAATCTAGATTTTTCTTTCCCTATGCCTCATATCGTTCATGTCCTCCTGCTCTCTGCTCCTTTCTCCACTGATCTGCAACACTCTACCATCTTCACCCTCCACTTTCACCTCTTCTCTCTTCAACCCTGGAACGTCTGCCTTGAAGATGTAAGCCTCCAGTGTCTCCCTCCAGTCTATACGTGTGTTAGCTATGGAACATCAGAGTTCGTTCTAGAGGCAGCAATTGAAATAGGAATTCCTGTTATTCATTTCCAAACCGTCAGTGCTTGTTCTCACTGGTCTTACTTCTGTATTCCTAATATGATTGAAGTTGGTGAGCTTCCCATTAAAGGGATGTACTTGAATCTTTGTTCATAGTGTAAGTAACTTCTGTTACTGTTTTAGTTTCCTTTCTAATTCTGATGAACTGAAGGTAGTGAAGATATGGACTGCAGCAGTGAAAGCAATTTACTACAAGCCTAAAAGTTAATAAATATGACCGTCATCAGATCTAGTCTAAAGATGGTTAATAGCTAAGCAAACGTTACCCTTTAGAGAGTTCAGATTCTTTATCTAATTTTATGGTGTCTTATTCTGTCACATGAATCTCAGTCATTCATTTATATGAGCCCCGTATGGGTCTCTAATAAATAAACGTAAAACTCGCATTAATAAATGGCAGAGATTCATGAGACAAAATAAGACACCGTAAAATTAGATAAAGCATTCTGGCCCTCCTTTAGAACGTCAAATTGACCACACATTACCATATTAATACAAAAGTTCGAAACGCAATCTTTTGCAACCAAACCAAGTACATGCAAGTCTGAACTTTTATCACCTACCGCATTAGCTTCAAATCTGCCCAGTAAGCCATCATATTCAAACAAAAGGGATTGAAAAATCAAATCAAACAGCAAAAGCCAGAAAACAGCAACTAAAATGGACTTCAACTACAAAAAAGCTGAAGAAAGCAACACTATAAGACCCACAAACACCAGATCTGAGAGTAACTAAGCAGATTTGCAAACACTAAGCATACCACTTTCAGGACCCGTAACCGAACGAAGTATGACAAAAGATTGAACCCAGAAAGACTCAATCTTTTAGATTGCAAAGCAGACATAAGATAAAAGATAAAAAAGAAAGCTTTGTCCACCCACGAAAAAGAAAGCTTCTCCTCTTTTAAGCACAAAGGAACAGGGAGTGTAGAGCTTCTGCTTGGAATCCAAAGAATACGAATTCACAAACAACTGAAAAATTATATTAAGAAACAAAAAACAATTACTTGGATTGAGTCGGTCGTTTTGGTAGGAGACGATTCGATCAAGTGACGAAGCGTCGAGAAGAAGAAAGTGCTGGAAACATCCAGCGCGAACAAAAGCACCAAGATTGCAACCACTACTCTTCCATTAACGCCATCCATTACAAACCCTAATTTTCCCAAACTCCCCTGACAAAAACTTGGGATGACGGGATGACGAGTGGGCAATGAATATTTTGATATTTTTGTTAATTATTTTTTAAAAACTAAACAAAATAATACTTACTTTATTTTATTCTTTCAAGTCCATTCCTTTATCTTATCTTTTCTTTTCTGACGGTTAGAACTTAGAACCAAACAGGTAGTTATTGTCAAGCCTAAACAACAGCAAAAAGAATGGTATGCATCGACAAGCCTACTTGACAGCCAAATCTGTTCCTCGACATTGACAAACTTGACGGCCAATGTCCAGATTCGGGTTCATGTTCTGTGATTGTGTTTTTAATAACATTCAATTACCTGTTTTTTTTAATGGTGTTTAAGTGATTCTGGAATCCTTTCCTTGTACGGAACTGAATGATTGACCAAGAACAGTCCTTCGTTGAACTCGCTATAAAAAGGTTTCAGAAACCTGTGAATAGTGCGAGTGAGCTTCAAGAATCGAAAATGGAAAAAGGGTCTTCCAATCCTCCTCATGTACTCATCTTTCCTCTCCCAGCACAAGGCCATGTCAGCTCCATGCTCAAGCTCGCTGAGCTCCTATGCCTCTCTGGTCTTTATGTCACTTTCGTCAACTCCGAACACAACCATGAACGGCTAGTTCGTTTCACTGATCTTCAAGTCCGATTCTCCCAATATCAGGGATTTCAATTCAAGACCGTACCCGATGGCCTGCCTGTTGAGCATCAGCGCACAGGTTACAGTTTCATGGAGACCTTCGAGGCCATGAAAGTGGTGACAAAACCGATCTTTAAAGAAATGGTGAAGGGAATTACCCCATCCTTGAACTGTATAATAGGTGATGGAGCATCAGAGTTCGTTCTAGAGTCAGCAATTGAAATGGGAATTCCTGTTATTCATTTCCGAACCGTCAGTTCTTGTTCTTTCTGGTCTTACTTCTGTATTCCTGATATGATTAAAGCTGGTGAGATTCCCATTAAAGGTATGTACTTGAATATTGTTCATAGTACATAAAACTTCTGTTAGTGTTTTAGTTTCCTTTTTAATTCTGGTGAACTAAAGGTAGTGAAGAAATGGATAGAATCGTAACGACAGTACCAGGAATGGAGACATTTCTTCGTTGTCGAGATCTTCCGAGTTTCTGCCGAGTTGACGACATGTCAGACCTTAATCTCCAAGTGATGACGAACTGCACACGACAAACACTTCGAGCACGAGGACTTATCCTTAACACCTTCGAAGACTTGGAAGGGCCAATACTGTCTCAAATACGCACGAGATTCTCCAATGTCTACTCCATTGGACCTCTTCACGAGCACTTGAGAACAAAACTAATGGAACAGAAACATCAAACCCACCAATCTTCCAATAGTTTGTGGGAAGTGGACAGAAGCTGCATGTCTTGGCTAGACAAGCAACCTTCGAAATCTGTGCTCTACGTGAGCTTTGGGAGCCTAGCTGTTACCACAAAAGAACAGTTTTTGGAGTTCTGGCACGGTCTTGTGGATAGCAAGAAGCGGTTCTTGTGGGTTATGAGGGCAGATTCTGTTGCTAAAAGAGACGGTGAAGCTGAAGATTATCCTCCGGAGTTGGTGGAAGGAACAAAGGAGAGAGGGTTCATCGTGGAATGGACACCACAAGAAGAGGTTTTGGCACACGAAGCAGTTGGTGGGTTTTTGACACACAGTGGATGGAACTCCACTTTGGAGAGCATCGTGGCCGGTGTTCCGATGATCTGTTGGCCGTATTTTGCAGATCAGCAGATAAACAGTAGGTTTGTGGGTGAGGTTTGGAAGCTGGGACTTGACATGAAGGATGTTTGTGATCGGAAAGTTGTTGAAAAAATGGTGAATGATCTGATGGAGGATAACAGAGAGGAGTACGTGAGATCAGTTGCTAAAATGTCAGAATTGGCGAGAAACAGTGTAAGTGAAGGTGGTTCCTCTAATCACAACCTGAACTGTTTAATTGAGGACATAAGGTTAATGATTGGTTCCATCACCATAACAGATGAGAGCTAGATACAATATGTTCCTAGATAATGAACAATCAGAGAAATTTGTTCTTATTTCTGTTATGAGACTACTCTTACTTATTGAATAATACATTGCCTTAATGACTATGGAAAACAATGGATTGTAGTGATAAAATATGACAAACCAACTGATCCAAGCATTGGAAAGAAGAACCAGAGTTGCTGAGACATAGACTTGCCTTCTCCTTCAGACACAGGATTCTATTTCTTATCTCATCCCCTTCTTTCTCAACCATTAATTTTCTAATGCTCCTTCCAATCTTTTCCCTCTCCAACCCATTCTCTACTTGCACTCCAACCCTCCAAACATCACTTACATATCTAGCATTCACTTTCTGGTCTACCAAACAAGGCGTACACATCATTGGGACCCCTTCACAGATGCTCTCCAATGTAGAATTCCAACCACTATGAGTCCAAAATACAGCAACAGCAGGATGAGCTAGCACTTCTAATTGAGGAGCCCATTTGACAATGTGTCCTCGCCCATTCAAATCCTCCAGGAACCGATCGGGGAGCTTTTCGAGCCATTTGTTACCGCAGACTAATCCAGGACGAACTACCCACAAGAAAGGGTGCTTACTGTTGGCCAGTCCCCAGGCTATTTCTAAGAAATCAGCTTCACTTATCGCAGCTATACTTCCAAAGCTAACATATACTACTGATCTCGGTTCCTGCTTGTTAAGCCAAGCAATGGAACTTCGGTCCTGTTCGAGCAAACTGCTTGAAGAGGCTGGACAGTAGTTATGGAATGGACCGATAGGGTAAATTCGGGTAGTTAATTCCTTTCCAAGCTTTGTTAATGCAGATTCCTCAAGTTCCTGAAATGTATTGCATATGATTCCTGATGATGCCTTTGTTTCATTGACCATCCTGTCAACTAGTTGGTAGAGTTTCTCAGGTTTCTTAGTATCAACAACTGGGAGGTCCTTCACTTTCAGTGGTGGGAATTCCACCACTAGTTCTTCCAACTTTGACTCTGTAAAAGCAACACATCCAGCTTAACAAATCAAAGATTCCAACTTTCAGGTCAACAAGTACGAGTTTTCCATTTACTTTTGTTTATGTTGGAAACTGGGATCTACTAATGCAACAGAAAAACAAGAAGTTTGCATCTGAATAAATTAGCCTCCCAAAAAGGAAAGAATCGACCTGGAAAAGTTCTTACTTTTCACTGAAGATGAAGAAAGAATCAAAAACTGCAACACGACGAGGCCATCCACAGATTGATAAGAACCGGGGAAAAAGAAAAACGCATACCTTGAACCGGGAGGTACCCTTTATCCTTTAGAAATGGAAAAGCAGCAAAAACAACAAAAGAACAAGCACCACCAGTCCTCAAAGCGAACCTAGGAAGCCCAAGGCGATTAGCAACACCTTGCGTGAAGAACAAACCCGCATCTGAGATCAAGCAAGCGACAGGCTCCTCCTCGGAAGCTTCCGACAACAACCCAGACAAGCAATCACGAAAAGGGTCGGAGCATCTGATGTTAAGAAGTACAAGTAGAGAGACTACGTCCGAGATGGACGCTTCAGACTCAGACAAGTCCTCTTTGATGGGACGGAACGTGAGATGCGGGTACTGTGAAGAGTCTGGGGAGTTAAACGTGGTATGAATCACAGTGATAGAGAAGCCCTTGGAGTGAAGTATGTTGGCAAGTTGAAGCATTGGGTTGATGTGGCCTTGAAATGGTAAAGGGAAAAGCACCAACCTTCGTCCTTTTCTCTGTTCCATCTTGTTCAGAACCTCTACTTCTCAGTTTCGTTTCTTCATAGAGCTTAGTTCAGTTCTTCTGCTTCTTTCAATTTCATGGAGTTTGTAACGACAAGTTTGACTGGAACATTGATCTGTTCCCTCTGTCCTTAGCGCGGAACAGAAGATTTGTTCCCAAGTTTGACACGCCTTCTCTCACAATTTCTCGTCCTGCTAACATTTTGGATAAGTACCGATTAATATATTCCCTCTTATTTAAAATAAATATTATTTTAAAAAAATATATATTTATTAAAAAAATTAGTTAAATATTTAATATATATTCTTATTAATTACATGTTAAATTATCTTAAAAATATAATATGTATAATTAAGATATAAGAGAAATTAAAGGGTAATTTTGAAAATAAAATTATAAATATACAAGAAAAATCGTGAACGACACTTATTTTGAATAATTAAAATCACGCTAAAACGACACTTATTTTGAATAGGAGGGAGTATTATTATCGAAGCTCGGTCAAATTCAAATTCGAATTCTACTTTAATTTTATTAAATTTAAATTAAGAATAAAAAGCCATTTAAATATAATTCGAAATCCACACTCCTTTTTTAATGTGATTTTTATTTTTTCTGTTTTAAATTTCTAATTTTTCAAATAAAAATCAAAACTTATTTAGTTTAAAATGTTAGTAATTATAAATTATTTTATAATATTTATTTTCTCAATAGTTTTATTTTATTAAAAATATTTATTTATAATTAACATTTATTTTAAATAAATTTAAATTATTAAATATAGGGAACCTCTGATAATTATTCAAGATATACTATATTATGATATGATCGGAGTGCCTTATCCTGACTCTCTGTGTTAGAGAGTGTCCGGAGTCTAGAGTTTATAGTATTTTTTAGGTATTTTTTTACTTCTAATTAAAAAAAATATCGAGATGAGTTTCGGGTTAAGAAAGAGGCCCAATATCAATATAAAAAGATTGTAAACAACAACCGAGCACCTTGGGCCAGAGAATCATTTCAAAGTCTAATACAGCCCATGAAATTTGATTACTGAAACTAAAAGTAAAACACCCCGAAAACAAAGTAATAATATCATATGAATTTGGGACCCTTTTACTCAGAGACACCATCTACGAACATAACTTCATGTCCATCGCTATCTCCGCAGCTTCACGTTGAAGCAACAAGCACAAGCAATCATTTCTCTTCCCAACTTTATTCAGTACTTTCTACTCACTAATTACTCTCTGCTTCTACATTTCTCAAAGCAAACTGGATTTATCTTATTCCATTCTTCAATTTCTAGGGAAAACCAAAACCACCCTATAGAGATTTCTATATTTAGCTTTCTCTTTATGCAAATCAAAAACAAACTGACTAAGAAAAAAGAGTTCAGTAAGTCCATTCCTGAGGTAGTCTCAGTACAGCTTCTGCTCGTAACCCTCTTCTCTGCTGTGCCAGAAGACCCTCAGTTCTTGCATTCAAAACAGCATCTGCATTGAGTTCTTTATAAATTAAGTTAGTTATGATTATACGACCGCAATTATAAACAGAACTGCATAACAACGCAGGCTTAAGATCAAAGAGGACTTGCTCACCATATTCAGAGGCAAACCCATTGGTGTGGCGAGGATGGAAATGAGCATAATCGAGATTTAGAGCCTGAACAACCTTAGCTGGTAACAGAACCGTTGAACAACCTGGTCGGAACAGCAACCAACAACGTTAATTGTCATGTCGAGTGCAACTCCTAAGTAATGATCTAACGAGCTATTCAAACGGTGGAAACTCTATTCTTTACCTTGTTTCTTCTTGCGATCCGGTGGATTGCCATATCTACGAGGTAAAAACACCCCAGTACCGGTGCTCTTTTCGCGTTTAAGACCACCACCGGGTCCATTGATAATGACTTGTCTCGTACCAGAATTAGTGTGATTGAGCTGAACTTGAGGTGGAGGCCAAGCTGATTGGGGAAGAAGAAATGATCTCACTCCTTTACCATTTTCATAACCCACAAGTCTTGCTCTGTTCTGGATCTGCTCTTGTAAATGGAGCTGCTGATCTTGGAAACCTCCTTTCACCTGCTCTCGTACCCAGAACTGTGATCTTGGTACTTGATCTTGGTTGCGATACTGTGAAATAGAGGACCCAATAAAGCTTCTAGTGAACAGAGCACGCATGAAATTAAGCAAGTTTCATGTTGTTCAAGTGGTCTTTTACCTGATTAATGCGCGAAAGAACATGTCGTTCTTGACAGATGTTAAATATCTGACCTTCACTGCTCATCTTCAGCCTAGCCAACTGACCGGCGGCTTCGTAGATAAGATCACACGGGACGGTCTTCATCTCAAACGGCGTCGTAGGCGGCGAGATCCCGGCCTTTGGACTACCATTACTAGAAACCGACCAGCTCCCGATTCCACTCAACGTCGACTTGGGTGAACCAGCCCTGACCCACTTGGACTTCTAATATAAAAAAAATTTAGACTACCCTCATTACCCAACGAAGACTCAATAGCAAAAAGGTAGAGAGAAAAAAGCGGTACCTCAGGTTTGACAGCGAGTTGCTGAGTGAGGCGGCGAGTCAGCCCAGAGAGGAAGTCGCCGTCCCCGTTGTCGTCGTCGCCGCTCTCCGCTGACCCCACAACTGACTCAACCGGAGAACTGAGAGCAGAAGAAGAACCGAACGGGTCAAACTCGTAGGGAAATTCGGTTGGAAAGTTCAAACTGGGTTTGAACTCAGAATTGGAACCATTTCTGTTGAAGTTCTCCTTGTCCACGAACGAGTCTTCCTCCGTCAGAAACTCCCTCGGAAGCCAAGATCCCACGTCCTCCGGCAACATAGCCATAGTATACGTCTGGTTCTAGTGAGCAAGTGAAGAACAGAGAGAGAGAGAGAGAGAGAGAGAGGTGAGGCTAAAAGGAAGAAGGAACAGAAGTAGTGAACGCAGAGGACAAGCTGCTCTTTTTATTAAGGTTTGATGGCCTCACGAAACGACGTCGGAAATTAGCAACCACCTACAATGTGGGAGATCAAAACTTTGTAATAGTTGGTGAGTCCACATTTTTACCTTGAGTTTGTCATTATTAACTTCCCTAGCAACGGTCGCATTCGCATGACCACAGGGCTATCTGCCATATCATGCGCGAGGCGTTTGACATATGAAATGTCGATTTTAATTTATAAATTATTATATATAATTACTAATTTACCTTTAAAAAATTTTAAAAAGTATAATCTCTACGTTATTATATTTCCTCAAACATATGTTATGTGTGAGTTAAGAGCTTATTAATACTAAAACATACGTTTTAGTAGTTCAAATTCTTAATTAATAAAGGCCAACACCTTGTTGCTTAACCGATTAAAGCGCAGACATAATGATTAAGGAGACCTTTTATGCATTATTAGCCATGATTATTCCACCGGTGAAAACGTACAATCACTTCAGAAAATAAAATTTTAAATTTTGAAAAAAGAACCCCTCAAAACGACGCAGTTTTTGTGTGGTCTCGAAAAGATGTGCAACTTAAAGGCCGAGGGGTCACGGACAACCGGCGAATTACCTTCAAAATATCTCATGCTGACGTGGCAGCCGTACAGACTACAGGCTCCCTCCCTCCCTCCTTCCTTCCCTCCCGCCTATTTCAACGGCTGTCCGTTTCTTCCTTCCAACGGTCGTTATCTAACCGGGACCCACATTCCATCCCGCCGAAAGAGTGAGAAGGGTGCTCGACCTGGCGGGAGAATTTTAGATTTTACTGCAAAGTTTCTAAATTTTAAAAAAAGGAAAATAAGTTATTCTGGAAAGCCACGTAAATGTTTACTTTATTATTATATACTCAATAAAATATTTAATTTAATTATCTAATTAATAAAATAAATGAATATATCTATTTGATACGTAATATTAATACAAGAAAATTAATTTTATTATATTTATATTTTACAACTTACTAAATATATTTGTCAAATTATTTTTTAATATCTTTTTTAAACCTTATATCAACTACTCTGTGCTCTATTATTATTATTATTATTATTATTATTATTATTATTATTATTATTATTTTAATCTTCATGTTATATTTTATTTTATTTATTTATATATTTATTGCAATTTTATTTACATAATAATTTAGCGTGTCAATTTTACTTATTTGCTCTTGAATCTGCATCACTTTTTTATTTTCACGTTTACTTGCGAATCTACCGAAAACAGTCTTTCTACTATATAAGAGTAAAACTGCTTGTTATCAGACCTCTTTAAATTTCGTTATATTGCAGAGTTTCAGAATGGGTGTAATGAACGGTGATATTTTGTGCTACTCTAATTTGAAAGCTTAACGGTCAGATGTCTTTTGAATAGGTTTAGGAATTTCCCACTTGGCTGTCTTGAGAAACATCAACTACTAATTTAATTACTGGACTATAATAATTAAAAATTTTAAATAATATTTAAAATTTTTAATGTGTATTTAATCTTAAATTCTATTAAATTAATATAATTTTGAGAGGACTTGTTCATCTAATTCAATTACCTCTTGTGATTTATATTCTTGAAACAATTGCAAAATTGATTCTCATCTTTAATGTTTTTTAGGTGTATATCTAATAAAGCATTGGATACATGTATAGATATATAATTATTCAATAATTTAAAATTAAATAACAAGATTAATTTAATTAATATCTATTTAAATTACATAAGAGAATAGTGCTTTTTACTTTATGTTTGTATTATTACAACCTATGCATAATCGAATCACACGTACTTTATTTATGACAATAGGTCAACTTACGGTCCCATCAATCCGCAACCAAACCAAGCACTTAACACCTTACTTTTTGAAACAAAAGTCTTCCCATCTTGAATCTCTGGGTTCATGTTAGGTGTTGACTTATGGAACGAACTTGACACTCCAAAAAGGATTTTATAATTAAATGACTTAATTTAAAACTCTTATTGGTCAAATCCTAATCCTAATTCGTAGATACACTTTCCAAGATCCCGACCCCTGCAGGGGAATTTTGCCACCTAATGGTGTGTAAGAATACAACAAACACATGAATAGGATACCAATCAAATTCGTTGCTTGGATTAGATGCAAACAATGAATCGAGTATGTATGATAGGAGGGCACATGGTGGCAGGGACAAAAAGAGGATGGTCATAATCAAACCCTTGTTAGTTGTGATTTTGTTTCTATCACTAATGGATTCCAAGTGGAAGATCGATTTGAGTTTGATTGGAGAGTTTTGAATCAAAATAAGATCGTATTGATGTTGCACAATAGTTAAACTATTGATAAGTGTGATTTTTTTCTTTCAAAAAATCACTAATAAATTTATGTTCACATGTTAAATATAATTTTTAATTAAGACTTGATTCTAAGATGTTAGATTAAAATAGCGTATTAAATTTTATTAACAATGTAACATTTATTTAACATAATAATAAGTCATTCAAATTAGTTTCGAGACTTAATTATAAAGTTTTAGATCAAAATAATGTCTTATTAAAATTTAGTCAAACTAACTTTAAACCGTTCGAGTCAAGTCAAACTGGATTTTGCAAATTATAACTCAATTCAAAATTTAATTAATTTAAACTTCTATTTTGTTAATATTAACTTAAGTATAATCCGGTTTTATCAACTTGAATGATAAAACAAGTCATTATAAAATATAAGTTTGCAATAAAATTTTTTAATTTCATAAATTATGTCATTTTTATTAGTAATTTAACCAAATTATCGTAATTAAATAATTATTTAATTTAAATAGTATTTATAATTTTAATATATTTCCGCTCCCAATATATTAGACCATCCCATTACATCTATATTGCCATATTACCAGCTTTACCGGTTCGAAGAGCATACCCTTAGTTGTCATGTGTAATATATATATATATATATATATATATATATTATCATCCCATTTAGTTATGGGATTTACGCCCTGGCCCCGTGTATCCGTTTGATTTGGTACAATGAAACCAAATAAGCATACGTAAACTAACGAAGAATCGAAAAAAAACCAGACAAAACTTTCCATGATTTTTGGAAGAACGAGACGACTATAGTTGTCTCAACTCATTCCAACACAACTTAGTTGGGATATGCTATTGTAGTTAGGAATGAACCACAGACTAGTTCATTTCTTTTTATGTACTTGTGTTGTATAATTAGGAGCCAAGAAGATTTTAAGCTGGACTTTGGAGTTCACGTACTTTCGATCCTTAACTCTCTGAACTTGTACCTATTTCAACGGGCAGATTCTGACAGTATACGACCTGAAAACTATGATGTAATAATGATGTTCAGTTCAAACTTCAAAATGTTTCGCAAAGAGAGACAGAGATATGAAAATTCATTACCTGTTTTTTTATACAGAAACAGTTAAACCGAGAATGCGGAACTTGGGAAAGATTGGGACATCAGTTCCTAAAATATTGTAACAAAAATTGTTCTCCAATATTTTGTTCAAGTGAGACCCGAGAAGTGGAGAAAAGACACAGAATAGGAATGTACATATTCGAACCTTATCAACACAAAAACGAAAAAAGTACATATTCGAACCACAGCTGGTTTTTTTCCTCCTCTTCCAACTTAACCATTCCTGACCCATCTCAAAATCAAGTGTCAAGAAGCCAACTTTTTATTCATTAAAAATGTTTCTGGTGAGTCATGCGAGATTTTGGCTATGTTTGATTATCTGATCAGCTAATTTTTAGCTGAGTAGCCAAAATTAACTATTTGACTTTATCAAACAGTGGATTATTTTGTTTGGTTGTTGCCAACTCAGCTAGCTATAAATAAGAAGCTGGTGGAGAGGAGCATTTTAGTACAATCAGCTACTTATTTTTCTTATAATGCCAATTTTGCCCTTATTATTATGTCTCTCGTTTTTTCCAGACGAACATTTCATTCTCGTTTTCTCCTCTAAATTTTTCAGATTACCAAATTAGTCACGACAACAACGGATCCTTGTAGCATGCAACAACGGATCAATCGCGACAACACATTACCATGAGAAACTGACGGTTTTTTCTGGTTTCCATTTCTCTTATATTTTACATGTTTCTTTGCTTTCGTTCAGATCTAGTCCTCATTTTTTTTTCTTCTTATCTTGTCAGGACTCTTGGTTCACTTTGCAAGGTGTCAAGACTTGAGGTATGATTGTTTATGCTTAATTGCAGTTTATATTTTAAAATCTTTTAACTTTTTGGTTGCAAGATCTGTGGGTGAGGTGCGAACTGGTGGGTTCAATTTCACTTTGGGTGAGGCCCAAAGTATTGAATTTCATTCCGTACAAGCTCAAAGTTGGTACGAAATTTTCAATTATAGTACCGGTTTTAAATACTAGCTGGTATCAGCCGATACCGAAAATTTTAAAAAATTTGGAAACTTTTTTCCAAAATTTTCAAAAAATTTTAAAATCTCCCTCCTACCTCTCCTTCCCCCTTTTTTTCAAAG
>JAOSBK010000004.1:0-12214 GCA_027568895.1 Erythroxylum shatona
AAAGATGAAACCCTAGTTTCTTTCTTCTTCTTCTTTTTCTTCTCTCCTTTCTCTCTTCTCTATGACTCTCTCTCTCTTCTCTTCTCTCAATTTCATGCTTCCTTCTTCTTTAAAAGCCAAACAACCCTTCTTATTACAATTTTGCCATTAATGATTGTGCAATGGCCACTCTACCATTCCTTTGATGCCTTATAACCTTAATGCTTCAATGTTCTTCCCATAATGCCCTCATACATATCTACTCTTACAAGACTATTTTATTTCAATTGAATCATATGATAAAATCTTACAATCATTTACATACTATTAGCTCCAAAATAATCCATCATGACCTCATAAATAACTAATCTTTCCATATTTACCCTTCTTTTGTCTTTATAACTAATACCTTATACTTCTAACTCCTTGACTAATGATCATAGCAAAAATTGAAGGAATTTGATAATACTTCCTTCTACAAAAATGTTCCTCATTGTCTTAACTTTCTAATAACACCAAAATCATTTAATTTGGTTAAGAAATTTGAAAGTTATATGTCACACATTTTCGAACTGTTCTTATACTAAAACAATATTCTGTGCTCAATTTCCATACAAAAATTGAAATTTGTTGAGACTAAATTAGAACTCGATTTCATCATATAAGTTGTAGCCCTATTTCTCTAATTTACTCCAAATCAAATATCATCTCATTTGGATCACTAGAGAAAAAGTTATGACTAAAATACCAAAGTATGCTCAGTGATCATGTTTCAACTATATTTTTCCAGCTTTCAACTTCCAACATTTTACATATAATAATTTTAACTTTCAAAAAATGTTTGAGATCCAACAGTTTCAATTTATCTAATTATAATTATAAGAACTTAACGGTTCTCACATAAATAATAGATTGAAGAGAGCAAAATTATTTTAATCAACTTAAACTTGATTGTAAAGTTGATAAACTTTATAATTAAATATGAGATATTTAATAAATAAAGATCAATATAGGATATTGGATCTTATTTAGACATAACTGGTATCTAAATAGAATTATTTGTAATTCTAATTAAAGTTTAATTGAAATTAGAATTTAATTTCAATTAAACTACTATAATATTCAAAAATTATAATAAATAGGCTTAAGCTATATGAAGCTAGCACTTCTTGCTTAACTCTTTCTATAAGAGTTACAAAATTCTCTCAATTTATTATATGGATACCGTTAGAAGCTGGACGCTTGTGTAACTATATTAATTGGTCAAGATAGATTAGTTTCGGAAACGGTTTGAGAGATACAACAAAATATAGATCAAGGTTCGGAATAGGGTACGAATTAAATTTCTGTTTTATTATAATTTGTATTAATCATTTTATAAAATTAAAGAGATTTTAATTTTTAGGAAATCAAAAGTTACGAAAAAAGTTTTATTATATCGTTTTCAACAATATGGTCTATAATGTGCTTCGCCTATAATTTTATCTTGTGTCTCTACAAAACAAATAAATGTTGCATCAAATAGTGTTACAGATCGGAAAGAATTATGCTAACACTACTGTAAAAGTAAAAATTTTAAATAACTAAATAAATAATTGAAAGAGAAAAGGAAGGGAACAAGAAAGAGCACAACTTTCTCATGGGGAAGAATTACGCTAACACTCATGTAAAAGAAAAAATTTTAAATAAGTAAACAAATAATTGAAAGAGAAAAGGAAGGGCACAAGAAAGAGCACAACTTTCTCATGGCTCGACATCAAACTACTTCCCATTAAGTTATTCCAAATCGCAGCCTTTAGGGTGCTTTTGCACATTATTATGATGTATCAGGAAACGGCTGCCAGTATCCCAAAATTAGATAACGTACTATACAGTTTTACTTTGTAAATAGGAGATCCAACCCATAAAAATACCCCGACCAACCAAGTATTCAGTTGATTCATTTTCTTGTTTTGGTATAAATTTAATTTTGATTAATTTTAAAAAAAAGTACAGAAGAAAACAAGAAAAGGAACCTTCTTCCTGGCATTGAATTTGAAAGACAATTACCTATGTTTAGTTCCTCTAAATACAGGATCAGGGGTGTACTTTCAGTAGCTGATCTCTTTTGTATTTCTTCGTTGAAAATTAGGCCCGCTAATCAAGAAGGCAGCTAATTTGATAGGTATGTTTTCTTCTTCTTCTTCTAAAAGTTATTGTTTTAGTTGTTAAGTGAACTATAAATGAATGCAGCAGATCCAGAAAGAATTATAACAATAATAATGGAAGCGAAAGTTGGAATAGAGGTGAGACGTCTTCATATTATTTATTTCCTAAGCCATATGGGCAATGTTGAGCATCCCCATCTTATTCGGATTCACCATCTCAATCGAAACGGCATTTTTCTACGAGGTACAGCTACTCCTCTTTTATATTGCTTTTCATTCGTCGTAGCCTTAATTTTTCACCTGATTGAGCAGATGTGAAAAGATGGCTAGCAGATTTGAGAGGAAAACACATGCCAGAAGCTTTCACTTGGTCCTACAAAAGGTTACGTTCATTTACTATTTTTATTCATCAGTAAAATAAAACAAACAAGTATATATATATATGCATGCTTTAATTGATGCAGGAGATACAAGAATGGTTATGTATGGCAAGACTTACTAGACGATGATCTCATTACTCCAATCGCTGACAACGAATACATTCTCAAAGGATCACAAATTTTTTCCCCCGCTGCATTGGGTTCGTAAAAGTGCTTCATCTGGTTATGTACATTAATTAATTATATTATCTTCATTAGTTTCTTGATCTTTTGAGCAGGAGAAGGTAGTCAAATTGGTCCCATATCTATCCCAAAAAATGAGAAACGTGTAGACTTTAAAGTTGAGAAGGGTGAAGATGATGATCCGGACAAACAAGAAGAAGAAAACAAGGCAAGTGATGACGAGCAACACTCGCCAAAAGAAAAGAAGCAAATATATCCAACACTATCTCTTGTCAATATTTTAACTTATTCCCCAACAACAATAACATTTCCCAGAATTCACCTCGACTCACCTGTGTTCGGGTCAGAGAAATCGGCGTTAGCTGACGATTCGACAATATTCAATGAGGCAGAAGATCTAATCCCTCATTCAGACAAAATACAAACTGATGACGATGATTTCGAAAATCTATCATCACCTTCTCTGTATGCTGTGAGAAAAGAAAAGAAGAGTAGGACAATGAAAAAGAATATTGGAATTATTAGTTCTTCATTCTCGTCGTCGTCGTCGACAGCATCATCGTCGTCATCAACGGACTTGCCGTTTCCAAAAAGTAACAGCTACTTGTCTCCGAAAATGCTTAGAAGTTTGATCAGTTGTGGTGCTTCTGCGGATGCAAACGATGCAGTTCTGGTTGCCGTTAATAAATCACCCGAGCCCAACAATAAAACGGAGATAGGAGAAACCAGCAGAGTCTTTGGGAGTCTTCAACCCCAAACACTCTGCATTGTGGGGTATGTTATGTACCGAATTTATATATACAGCTAGCATAAATGGTATTGGAAGTAGGAAGGAAGGTAGTATGTATTAGACAATGCTTGTATATATATGTTACGTCTGTGCACATGTGCTGTTTATCTGATTGAAAATCCCAAATGCATTTACTTATTTTTGAATTATTTATTCTTAAGCAAAAAAAACTACGATGGCGTGAAGGACAAGGAGTCGACGAAGCAGCACCAGAGCAATAGTGGATGGTCGAAGCTACACAAGCCACTGAGTCTGAGTGCACCCACCTGCTCGTAAGTTGCATATCGTATCTTCACGCCTTGTGATCTGGATTAGTCATGTGAATTAATATTGATATGTTAATTGATATCCTGAAATTCAAGCGTTGTTGTCTTTTACAAAGTTCTAGTTTTTTTTTTTTTTTAATGAGATGGAGAAAGTATTACGACAAATTAATGGGGGTTAGTTGTAAAAAGAGAATACCAACTTCCAAAGACATTTTACTAACCAATCAGAATAAAATAGTACATAATTCGAAATTGCATATATTTTATTAACGCTGCGGTCGGCTTCTCAGTTATCTAACTACACTCTACGATTGACCCCTTGGTTTTGATTATATAGATAAACGAATTATATACAAGACCATGTACATGGATTTCAAAAGATATATTTGCAATTAACTTGACAAATGAAACAGGCAATGCGGGAAGTCATTCAGACCAGAAAAGATGCATGCACACATGAAGTCCTGCAGAGGGATGAGAAGCTTTGCAAAATCTGGTACAGCTTCCTTCGAGAAGATGCCGCAACATAACTCCATGAAGTCGTCACGAGAAGAATCAACCCAGGCCTACTTCTTGACGAACTACTGAAGAAGCTACTGTTTTATAGTGCTGTTTTTTTCAGAAACATCATTTGAGTTCAATCGTATACAGTGTAGAATCAAGTTAAATATATATATATATATACGTACGTATTAGAGTTAACGAAGCGATTCAAGTCCCCAATCATCTACAAATCTTATAATCGAGGGTTGTTTTCGGATCCTGGCATCTTTCTCTCATAGAAATAAAGACAAATAATTGAATTATTTTACAGGAAGCAAATGGTAGAGGTATTGGTTAGCTGGGGGCTGGGCTTACAAGAGCCACATAGCCTATTGCCCTCAATGTTGGAGATCTTCTTAGCCCATTTTCTGGTTCATAACGCATCAGAAACTCATGAATAATTTTTGCGTAATATGTTGGTAATTTGGGGGGGTTAGGGGCCATATGACAAATGTCTATGAAGCCTTATTTTCATTTTCCATTGAACTCGAACAATAACTTTGTTTATAAATTAATTTATATATGATCAATAATTCCTAAATTTAATTTACTTAAAAACATTTGACAGTTGCAATGCGAATACGTAGTATTTGTACATAAGAAAAGTATGGTTTAGTATTTGATTTCAAAACTACATAATTATTTTAAAGTTTACATTTTTAAGTGAATGGAAGGGAATATTGACAAAATAATTTTGATTTGAATTAGAGATTTTATTTATGATATATTAATATTAAAAATTTAAGAAAAAATAATACCAGACCAGAAGCAACGTGATAAGTAATAAAAAAAATACAAACTGGATAAGAAATTAGTGATTGCACGAAGCAACTTCTCGTTCGGCAGTCCACATCTGTCTGACCGTTAGCTTTCTTACGACATATCAATATCATTTCGTCAACTTGAGATTGCGTTAGCAATAAGCTATACCATTTGTATCATAGTCTTTTTCTTTTTTCTCTTTTCTTTCTTCGATTCTTTATTTTTATTTTTCGTCAAAGATTATTTTTTATTAATGATAGAAAGAAGTCCTCCACTCCTCCACCATCTGCGGCTGGGGGGTTATTTATTACTCGTTGTGTCGCGGTGATCGAGGCAATGGCGGTGGAGGTCGGCAAGAAGTAGTCACATCTTTCTTACAACTCAATTGTAATTTCCACAAAAACTAAACACAGTACCTGTAAGTCCTCCAAGTTCTTCGCCATCACTTTCCCTGCTTCTTCTATATTAATGATAATGCAAATTTCTGCGGAGCACTTTCCTGCAGGTTGCTTGTTGTAATAGCACATGAATTACGTATTCCTTTTTTTTTTCTTCTTTTTCTTGTGTTTTTATCGTATTTACTCTCATGTCATAAGCTGCTAGCCTCTGGGAAGAACTGAAATTATATGAATATTATTTTTCGATCAAATCCTACATGAAAGAATAGCTTTCCTTTCTCAGCCCTTGAAGGGAATTCAGGTCGCTCATTAGATACCCAAGTGTTGAGACAGTGTTAATTGGAGGGCCTATCTGCTGCTTTGTATGTTTGAGGATCAGCATATAGCAATTTACTTTCTGGCTAAGATATCCACTTTACTTGGATGTTTTGTGTTTGCGTCCAAGTAGATAAAGGGGGTATTCATGGGCTTTTTGGAGAACTGAAAAAGCCCTGGACTGCCTAATTTGTTGACAGTAGACCATATGTATCATTGCTTGTTTGATTTCAGACGTGGTTCCCGGTATTGTTTTATTAAGCAAAAAAAAAAAACAAGAGAAGAGGAAGAAGGACGGCAAGCCTTTTGGTGCTTTCCTGGTGAATAGGCTCAAACTAAATAATCAGAAGCTCGAGACTTGAAGAATGACTATTCTGGTTGGAAATAACTCAGTTTGCATGTGATGTTCAAATCATTATAGGGATGGAGTTATGGGTTTGGGATGACTGGAAATGACTTGTGGAAGAAGCACTCTCAAGTTCAGCCTCTTAAGTTTCTTTTCTTTAGTGAAGTTTCATCTGGACAACTGTAGTTGCGAGATATTATGGCATTGATTGTGCTTTTATAAAATGATTTGGTATGCTATGTAGGTTTTCACAGTTAGAACTTGATTCCTGTCAAATTCTGAAGGCTTCAATCTGTACTTTTGCAGGTTCCTACAGCTGCATTGTACTTACCTAAAAAGGTTGAAGCCCTCATTTGTTGGAATATAATGGGTAATGGTAACGAAGATGAGAACTCAGATCCTAAACCCGTTGCAAGATGTTCGATTTTATATTATGGTGTTGGCCACATGCTAAATGACATCACTGCTGCCTGTTGGTTTACCTATCTATTGTTGTTCTTGACAGATATTGGGCTGTCACCAAGGTACATTTTTTTGTCAGTCATCACTTTGAACAGTCAAACTACTCGATTACTGTTTCATTCTTCTTCTTTGATCTAGTTGCACATTTTCATTCCTAATTTATTTTTCAGTAAATTTTTCATTCTGTTGGTTTTACATTCTGTTGGTTTTACATTGGATGTGTGTGAAATGAACAAGTCCAGAAAGAAATATATTGGTTTTCTAATACAATTTTATCATATTATAACCTTGTTAGAAAAATATGTGACCATTCCTAGACCACATTTAATAATATTTTGGACGGAATAGTTTCTAACATGACATTAGAGGTTTGTATGAAGGAAAGATCTTGAATTCAAGTAGCATTATTCCTCATTTTTTTGTGGGTTGTGAATTTTATGATTTGTCCATGCTTTGCATGGGGGTCTATGGCCTATAGTTTTGGAGGATAATTAATAACTCATTCTAAAAAATGCAAAAAGATCTTTATCTTCATTAAGAGAACTTGTTTTGCCTATTAAGTTTATTATCATCTTGGTTGACTTTTAAGTTTATTATTGTACTATTACATAAAATGACTCAGAATATTGAAAATTGCAATTTATGATTCACGTACACTACTTTGAAACTTAGTATCTCTTTGTTTACTCTTAGGGCAATGCTTTAATAAGGAATTTTTGTCCAATTCTAATGGGTATTATATAATGAAGCTTTGCAAATTTTGATCGATCACAATTCTGTACATTCTATTTACTATGGAAGTACCCAGGGGATTCATTAAATGAATATTTCCAATAAAAATTGCCTAAGTTTTCGTGCCACTTCTTGTTGCTCTGATCGAAGAAAATAAATCCAGTAGTCAACGTGACATATATGTATAACACACACACACACACATAGAGCTAGAGAGAGAGAGATGGACAGAGAGACAGAGACATGGAGTGGTGATTTCTATTTTTTTAAAATAATCTGCACGATTTTATGGTCTGATTCTTTCCTTATAGAAAGAGTGAAAAGCAGTCCTCAGCTAGATTGGTTGCATCTTCTAGCATCTTGCCTTGAACCTTTCTGTTATTGTGACGTTAGGAAACAATGAAATAAGAAATACGATGAGGACATTTCTAAGTGGTTTGTATATATTTGAGGACATAAATATACCACATGAATATCTGCTTTGAATGTATCAACTTCTTAATTTTTATCTTAACAAATTCTCAGGGATGCAGCTACAGTGATGCTTTCAGGTCAAGTAGCTGATGGTTTTGCTACTATATTTGCCGGTGAATTGGTACATAACAGTTGTTTAAAGTACAGATATCTCATGATTCACAGACCATTAGTTTTCTCTAGATTGCACTCATTTCTTCATGTTATGTGTTAAAATTCTTCAGTTCTTTTCTGTTTACCTTTTCTTAATGTTATGTGGTTAATATGTCCAAAATTGATGAATAGGCATATTGGTTTGTCTAGCTCTTAGAAAATGTACAAGGATAATTTTCATTTAACCTAACACTTGAAAGGCTACTTAAGTCAATTTGTATTTTACTGTTTTTGTTTCCCTTGAAGGAATCAGGATAGAAGGACAAGAAAGTAAATAACTAGAGATTGACATTTTCCTCATATTTCAGCTTAACATTGTCTTTAAGGCATGCTATTTATTTTTATAATTGTTTGCTTTATTTCTTGTTCTCTGAAAAAAAAAATCCTCTTTTTGATATTTCCATGAAATGGAAAAAGGCTAGCTTTTTATCAAATGTTTCTTATAATTGTTTTATAAATTTACTTTTGTTATTTTCTCCTTTATAAGTTGGTTTATAGTGAAGTCTAAGCGGAAGCTTGGAACTTATCACCCACCATTGTTTCTCTAAATAATAGCTATACATTTTTGCACTTTGGATAAGTTTGTAAGTTTTCTCTAAGTCTTTTCTTTCAGTATTTTAAGCATTGTTAAAATATTGCTGAATGATTTCCTCTGGTTCTAGATTTTGGTTAATTATTGTACTTTTTTGTTGTCATTATCATTTTCCTTTCATTCTTTCTACTTGATAGATAGACAGATTTGGATATTTCAAAATGTGGCATGGTGCTGGGTCTCTTTTGGTTGCTGTTTCATTTTCTTCAGTTTTTGGCGATTGCTTTCCATGTAAATTGTTGGCTAACCATTCAACAACAGTAAAGACTGTTTCATACAGCGTGTCGGCAGCAATCTTTAATGTTGGTTGGGCAGCTACTCAAGTTTCACACATGTAATTGTCTTCATTTTTAATTCCTATCAGTTGAATTCTACATAGCATTCTTCTTATTTATAAGAAAGAGGACAAAAACAGAAAGCATAATAGTTTTCTCCATGTATAATCACAGTCAAAAATCATCTTAAGATTTCTTCTATTTTGTAACTGCCGAAACCCTGCTACAGTGCTGTCTACGAAAACTTTTTGAGCTTGAAATAGCTTTTCCAAAACAACAGGTGAAATTACTTGCAATAAGGAACATTTGTGTTTTCTTGAAGGTCCATGGTGAATTGCATCTCATTGAATTCAACAAGTAGGGTGGTGATGACAAGCTGTCGCAATGCTTTCACAATGGTAATTTTTGTAATTTTTCTTTGATGTATTCTTATCCCATATACTTCTAATATAGCATTATTGAGTTTGGTGCTTGTTTCTGTTTGTTGAAACTCTAATAGGTTGCCAATCTCAGCCTATATGTAATTGCTTTAACAGTGTTCAATGTCAGTAATGCCTCAACTAATGCTGATATAGAGAACCAGGTATGAGCTTACTTTGTATATGATTCTTAATCACCATTAAACTGACTTTTGAGTTTGTTTTTAAATTGGTTTGAACCTGCAGTACCGTTGGATTGCTTACTTGTCAATTATTATTGGTGGCTGTTTTGTGGGAATTTTTCACCTTGGCACCAAGGAACCAAGGTATGGCTAGATATTTTGATTCTTCAAAATCTAATAAAAAGTTTTATGATACATTGTAGCATATCAAAGGGAACACTTCAAAACTTTTGCATATTTCTTTTCAATCACTAACTTTTTTTTTTGTTTTTTGATAATGGTTGTAAATGCGGAGATTGTTGATCTGCATCAAAATGAACCATGCCATCAGTTTCTTCTAGTTTGCCACTTGAATGCCACCATAGACGCATGCCTAATTCTAGAGTTTGTTGTATGGTAGGTAATTGGTTGGAGTGACTTATTTTTTCTTTATCATAGATTGAAGAGAAGTGGTTACGGAGATAGTTTTGCAAGGATATCATGGAATTATTGGTTCAAGAAAAGCTTGTACTATCAAGTTGGTCTTGTATATATGCTTACTAGACTTGTACAGAATGTTTCACAGGTGAGCACACATTTACTTGCTTTTCCTCTTCATTGCTTATGATCAAGCTTCTGTAGTTTTTATTGGAATACCCAGGTAGTTGAGTTTTACTGTCTGTAACTTGCCTTAAGCTGAAAGTCAAGGATATCTTGATTTTGTAAGTGGTGTATCTGCCACTTCTAGGATATTTTTTCACGAACAACTTTCACAAAGCACGTTTGCTAGAATTTGACAATATTACTTTTTATGAAACTCAGCTCTGATCTCATGTGCAATAAAATAAAGGAGAAGAGAGAAGGAAGTTGGCTATAAGGCCTAAATCTATAGATACAAAGCCATCAAGGGTATTAGGGGGTGTTATTAGTTTTGTTTAGTACATGCATTTATAATAATAGGACCATATAGACAAATAGGGATTCTCAAATATAATATATATAATATTCGATTCTAGAAGGACACATATAATAGTAAAAATATTAGATGGTCAATTTCTACAAGATATGTTGGAACTCAATATCTCTCTGTTCTCCACTTGTGAACGATACTCATAGGTTAATGGTTTAACGAGTCTTAGTTCTTTAGGTTTTTGTGCCACTTCTTCTTGCTCTAAGCTTAGGAAATGAATTTAGCAGTCAGTTATATATATGCATATATATATGTTTGTGTGTGTGTGTGCGAAGATGCATGTATACCAAGGTACAGATAGATAGAGAGAGAGTGGTGATTACTGTTATTCTCAATAATTGTCGTGATTTTTGGTATGATTTTTTGAGAGAGAGAGAGTAGCAATCATTGACCAGAATAATTGCGACTTCTAGCATCTTTTCTAGAAACATTTTGTCACTGTGACTTTAGGAAATAATGAAATAATAAAAATGTCGAGGATGTGTTTAAAAGTTATATCTATATGCTTGAGACTACAAATATAGCATAGGGAAAATCTGCTTCAAATGTTTCAACTTCAGTTTTATCAGAACAAATTTTGAGGGATGTAGTTACAATGATCTTTTAGGTCAGATAGCTGATCCTTTAATTTGCTACTATATTTGCTTATGAATTGTTATGAGGAATAATACGTCCTATAACATATTACAGCCCTTTAAAGTACAGATACTTTTTGGTTCATAGACCATTAATTTTTCTTTAAAGTGCACTCATTTGTTATTGGCATGTGCTAGAATTCTTCAATCTTTTTCTTTTCTTCTTTTATATAAATGGTTCACACAGCCAAAATTAATGAGTGGCTCGTATATCTCTTAGAAAATACACAACAAAAGTGTTTAGTTAAACTTAAGCTATGGTTGAGATGCTACTTAACCCAACGTACATTTTCATCCAATCATCACTTGGAATACCCAGACTACTTCTTTGTGACTACTTCATTTTTCCTTATAGCTGCATATTTTCATTCCTATTTTCCTTTTCTTTTTTCTTTTGTTCATTTTGTTGGCTTTACACTGGTCGTGCATTAAAAAGTCCAGAAAGAATGCTAAGTTGGTTTTCTGATGGAATTTTATCATAGTGTAACCTTGTTAGAATAATATATGACCATTCTTGGACCTTAGCTCTTTGATTGAATAGCTTTCGACATGGTATTTGAGGCTTGTATGATGAAAAATAATCTTGAATTAAAGTACCAATGCCCTTGCTTCTTAGTTGTTTGTTATTTACTGTGATTTCTCAACACTTCGCATGAGGGTGCGAGATTTGTTATGCCTTAGGGGGAAGATAGAATGGTCTATGCACAAACTTTATTTTTGGCAGTCTTGCCTTCTCTCTCTCAATGTCAAATCTTATTTTGCTCAATATCTTACATCCTTCATTGCAGTCTATGGCTTATAGTTTTGGATGATAATTTGTAACTCATTCTTTAAAATGCAACAAATCTCTTTATCTTCGAGTAAGAGGACTTACTTTGCCTCTTAGGACGAGGAGCTGGAACCTAGAGGTTGACTTTTAAATTCATTATCATTTTTTAATTCCTTAAAGTGACTCCTGGATGTTTTCTTTGTTTATGATATGCTGGAACCAATGTCCTCCACATAATCTCAGGGCAATGCTTTAATGAGCCTTAGTTCTTTAAGTTTCTATGCCACTTCTTCTTGCTCATGTGTTGGTTGTTTTTTTCCTTTTCCTATTGGTCCAAAGTACTTGCACGGGCATTGCGTATTCTAATTGTTTTTGTAGATTTATATTTAAGGACTAACCTTAATGCGGAAGTACTGGATCGATTTGCTGATTGCTAATCTTCGTTTTACGGTTGGCTACTAGA
>JAOSBK010000004.1:46525-72849 GCA_027568895.1 Erythroxylum shatona
GTAAATGGATAAGCTTCCACTCCATGCTCTCGAATTATATCAACTCCATCTTCAGTCAAAAGATCCCCACTTTCACCTAGGATCACAAGATGAGGTATTCCGCTCACTGCGAATAACTCATCCAAATGCTCACGTGCTTTGGAGTCGGAGAATGGAATTGCAAGCCATGGCATCTTTGAGAGATATGCATTAAACGAGTCATCATCCTCATCTGCTGTAACAAAAACAATCTCGAAATCCCCTTTTGAAGCAAGATCATTGTAGACTTCCACCAAAGCCGGAGTAAACTTTCGACATGGACCGCACCAAGATGCTGAGAAATACAACCCAATTTTCTTACTCTTCAAGCTGTCGATCTTAACCTATAAAAAATCCCCAAGGATACTCAGTTACTATTGAATTGAAGTCCTCAAAGGCTAGCCTTACGTCTACTTTTGATTCTACTGTTCATTTTAGTTTCACTTCCAAACCGTACCAGGCATCCTTCGGTAATTCCCCGTTCACCCCTCTGCCCCCGGTTCAACCAACCAATTTCGATAAAATAATACTTACACCTTAAAAAAGATCTTAACTTGATCACCCTCCAACCGAAAAGGAAAAGAAAAGCAGCAGTCGTTACCTGATCACCGTTGTTTCGAACAAGGTAATCTCGGTCTTCGGAAGAGAGGATGGAGACAACATCGTGAGAGTCGCACCGACTCATTTCACTGCCTTTTGCTTCCTGGTTGCTTAATCCCTTGGTTATCTGCTTGGTGCTTAGCCTAGTGCTGTTGTGCTAGAAGTGGCAGCTAGCGTGCGAGTTTTATGAATCAAAACAGGAGTAAGATTCGTAATAGGGACATTTCAGTAGTTTCCAGATTTTTCTTTGTCACTAAGAGAGCATTTTAATCTTGGTCACTAAGAAAGGAATCGAACACGTACATTGTTACTCTCTGTGATATTTGTCTATAACTTGAGGTGACGTCACTTCTTAACTTTTTACTAATTAGTTTTTTTATTTTTATTTTTTAGACCGTTATTATATTGTTAAAATTACAACAAAAAGTTGGCAATGCCCATTTTTTATGTAGGCAACTACATTTTGAGTTTTAATTTATCAATGATGTTTTATATTGCCAAATATTCTAAATATATTTAAAACAAACTCCAAATTTTCGCACATACAATGATTCTATTTCTACCTAAAGTTTCCTTCTTTGATTGGGGACATGAAAAGCCAAGGTATTCAATTTTAAAGCTTAGTGATTTAAGAAGTATTACGTCTCCGCTGTTAGAGAATATCATTAACACCAAACTGTGACTAAACTTTATAATACCGACATCTCAAAGGAGGATTTGTTCCGCGTAAACTTATCAAATCTGTAAGACATGCTGCTTGAAAACGGAAAAAAACAGTGCATTAACATATGACGGAAGAGGAATTAAAAAAAATGAAAATTAGAATAGGAATGAAGTTTTCAATTATGCGTGTTTGGTATGTAAACACTCCAGGTGAGACTATAGAAGTTAATAGTCATATTAGTGTTTGGTATCAAATATTAAGAATAATAATGACAATTTTTCAATTATGTTTAATTATTATGTGATTGATTTTGCAAATAAATAATTAAAATATTTTGTGTTATTATTAATTAATAAAAATTTTGTATTTAATAAATAAATAATTAAAATTATTTTCAATGATTCAATAAATTAGTCATTTTTAAATAATTGTGTATGATTTCTCTTAGAAGAATAAAATTTAAAAAACATATTGAACTTATTTTATAATGTAAAACCATTTTAATAAAATAAAATAATTGTTAAATAACTTAAATAAAGTAATGTCAATGTTGATAATAATATCCTAATAAGAATCGATTAAAATGATGTATTATTTAAATAAATAAACTAATATTAAATTAGAATTTAAGTTGAAACAAAACACACAAAAAAAGAGAAGAAAAAAGAATTTCAATTACCCACGTTTATTTGTTATTCCTAATTTTAGGTCTAACAAAAATTAAGAAAATGTAAGTTACATAATACATACTCATTCCGACGTTTTCATTCATAGTTACCAAATGTAACTAATGATAGTGATGCTTACTAACAAAGTGTATTTTCAGATTCTATTAGCTTACTCATATCAATTAATTCAAAATTTTACAAATTAATTAATTTTTTAGACTCAACCACATCATCATTTTAACGATTATTATTATTTAAAGTATTCTTACACTTTGACAAATGGTTTAAGGTATACATGACTAATATTGGTCTTCATAACCATGAGATCCATCAAAATAAATGAGTCCCAAACTTTTTCCCTTATTTAACAAACATGATTAACATATAATAGAATATTTATTCAACAAAAAGTAGTGGCTGTAAATTTTTCGTTCTATATTTGCAATTTCACTATCAAGTCTTATTCTAACATGAATTTATTTATCACTTCCAAATGATGATATAAGTGAAAGTCTAAGAGAGTCCTACGAATCTCAAATTCATCAAGTTGTGGAGGTTTTATTCACATCAAAAATCTAACTAACAAAATGCTTTATTGGCAACCCCTTCTCCTTTGGGCACCTATGGCACTAAAATATCTTGTCAATTGACGGAGATAATTCATCCTAGAGGATTTCTCATAATCTGACTTGTAGACTTCCATCAACGGAGGATTCCTTGTGATTGTTATGCTTGACTATTCAGCACTACTTTGTCCTATCTTCCCAAAACACTATTTTTAAAAGATAAATAAGATTAAAGCTGTAAATGCTTAGCAATAAACCAAGTTTCAACTAATGAAGTAAATACACCAAAACCAGATGGAGCACAAACTAAAAACACTACACCAGAGAAGCTTGGGGAATCAAGTCAAAATCGAGGAATAACTAGCAAAACATTACAGATAGAAACAAGTATAGAATTCAAAGGTTTTGATTAAAGTACTTAATTAGACCAAGAATCTCATTCACCTACTTAACTAATAGAATTTCTTGAATCTAGAGGACAAGAGGATTGATTTTCTTGTTTTTGAAAATTTTGAAATTCCTAGCATAACCATAACAGCTTAGAACGATTATGAACAAGATGGAATCTCCTTTGCTGATGACCTTGACTTTAGTTGCCCATTCCACTACATTTGGCCAATAATTCACATTTGTAAAGAGAAAGAAGGTATGACCATAGTATTGGTAGCTAAAGAATAAGAGATTATGGAATCCTTTTGCTTGATTACAAAACACAGAGGTATTTTCATTAAGATAAACATAAGAAATTATGTCATTTATCTGTGACCTAAGTTTGATTGTAAGAGAAAGAATGAATGGGGCCTTTATAATATTGTTAGGAAACCGTACCAACTTCTTTCATTATACTATTTGGTTGTTTCTTACGAATAATTCTATGAAAAATTGTATTATGCATATAACCGGAACTTCTTTAGTGAGTTTGAGGAGATAATTGAATAGGTTTTCTTTTATGAAAGAAAAACATCTCAGATGACATGAGTGCCAATTACAATAGTTGTTTTTGATGATTTATAAAACTTTAGGGCACTCTGGTAGTCTAGTAGTGGTGGATCTTATATTTAAAAGGTTTTATATAGGAATTACAATATATTGAAATGGGTCAAGTCTATTACCAACTTGGCCTTTAGAGCATGGTCTAAGCTAGGACATCAGCTTGTATGAACTGTTAAAATAATATTGTTTTGTAATTCCTTGGCTTGAGCTTGGCTTAAGCTTGAGCTTGTTCAACCAAGTTTTAACCTATTGACTTTAGGCTATACTGGACCTAATCGGGCTCCTTTTGCCATTCCTAATTTTATAAGATCTCGGTAGATGCCAATTATCATACTATATTCAAGTTGTTTTACTATTATTAACTATTACCTTAAGATCTACTATGATGCTCTCTATCAACTTTATGATTTGTTGACGTCTCCAAGAAGTATGAGGATTAGACTTAACCAACTAGAAATGTTTGCCTTTCAAGAGTTATATATGAATCTATTGGATAAACAATTTAGAATCTATAAAAAGTCTACAAATTCTGTTAGTAAGTGCATTTTATACTTTAACCTGGTTAATTGAAACTTTAAACCACCATTTTCTTTAGGCAAGAAAATATCACTTCATTTGATCTTAGCTTTAGAAGTATCATTTTTATCACCTATCCATAAGAAGTTCTTTGATACTCTTTTAATAACTTTGATTAAATTCAAAAGAAGGGAGTGGTGTGAGCTCCAAAAAAATGTATATATTACTGAACATAGAGAAAATTAGTTGTTGTCTTCTTGCAAAAGACAAATTATGTTGTTCCAATTACCAATTATTATTTGAATAATCTAAAATAAGGTAGACACTCAATATAGGTAAGTCTAAGAGTGGTAACTTGAATGTATAGATATTTAATAGAAAGTTGTTAAAATTTGAAACATGTTAATTGCTTGATTATATTAGCATCTTTATGTTTTCCACCTAAGATATAACAACAATTGTTGTTGGGATTGATGGCCAGACTTAACTTACTCTTGAAAATTTTCAAGCCTTTTATGAACACCTTAATAGATTTATAGTTAACTTTATTAAAACCAATATATCATTAGCAAAAGAGAGGCTAAAAAACTTGAGGTTGCATATATTGTGGAACATGAAATTCTTTTATTTCTCTATAAAACTAGTAGTTAGGCAAGTAAGGACTTTATGCAAATTGTGAATAAGATGATAAAGGGTCACATTATCTAAGGCCTTTTCCCCTTTAAAAGCTAGGTAAACTTCCTATTAATTGAGATACTGAGCAAGGTTCTAGTGACTCATTGCCTCACCCAATTAATACAAATTAAAAGGAATCCACTTAGTCAAAAGCTTTATGAAAGTCAATTTTTATAATGTAACTATGTATATTATATTTTATTTGGTAATTATTGTATAACACTTGAGCCAACAATATGTTACCTTTTCAATCTTAAATGAAAGAACCATGGGAGGGATTAATCAATGTTTTAAGCACATTATTGAGTCTACTAGCCAACATTCTAGATATAATTGTATAGATCATCTTGCAATAAGAAGTTAATCTATAGTCTTAAAGATCATATGGATTTGGCACTTTTGTTATTAGGAAAGTAAAGGTCTTATATCTCTCTGAGCATGATCCCATTGAAAAAGAATTCAAGAATAGATAAGGAGATGAAGTTGCCAATTAAATGCCATATTTTTTAAAAACTTCATGTTTAAGCCACAAGGACTAGGAGCCTTGTTGTCATTTAAGGTGAATAAAGCTCTTAAATATCATGTTTTATGAATTTTTTAAAGATTAAGTTCACTTGATCTTGGAAAATATAAAGGAAGCAAGTTTACGAGGGAGTTTGAAGTTTTACCTAGTTTGCCTAGGAAGTTTTTGAAATAATAAGAGTCAAATATTTAATAGCTTCTTAGTTAGAGTGGGTACACTAGTAACATCTATATTGATCAAATCTTATTAGTGTTCCTCTCAATAAAGATTGAATTATAAAATAATTTGGGTTTAAGATACTTACCTTTAGCCGTTAAATTCTATATTTTTGTCTCACAAAAACGTTTTGAGCTTTTAGTGCAACAACTATCTTAGATAAAGCCACGTTTTGTAGTTGCTTTAAATGATCACTATGCAAATTAACGTTGAGATTGTCCTAAGCTAAATTTAATGCTCTTATGGAATTATTAATATTAGACTCAATTACTCAAATGATGCCTACTAAGCATTTTAAATTCCTTTTTAATAGCTCGAAGTTTTCTTATGCACTTAAAAGCCTTAAACCCTATAACTTGGAAACTTAATCCTTTCAATATTGCCTCTTTAAAGCTAGGAGCATCCAATATATACTTATTAAACATGAAAGATGCATATCTTTTAGTAGTTACCTAATTAATAGTAACTTCTACTAGTGAATGATCTAAACACAAGGAGTTATTAAATTATTCACAAGCAAGATGATAAGCTAGGAGCCACGAGGGGTTAGCTATAGCTCTATTAAGTTTTATTATAGTGAACTAATTATTTTTTTACTTATTGTCCTAAATGAACTAAAGGCCCTTATATTTGATATCTCATAGACTAATATAATAGATTGATTGATAAACCTATAAAAGTCTTCATATGAGGAAGCCTTATGATTCAAATGCCCAAATGTTTCTTAAATAAAATAGGTGAAGTTGAAATCCCCTAAGATGAGTGAAAGCATGGAGCCATTCAAGCTAATTTTAGTTATATATGTTTGAAACGGCTTCCTAAGAGATGATTATTTGAAGCATAGACAAAAGTACTTTCATTTAAGTAGAGAATGATAGAAGATAAATTCAATATGAAGAATTTCGTTAATATAGCAAGTTTATTCAATTTCACTGATTGATGGTTAAAAGCATCTAGAATCATGTTATTAAAGTGAAATTGATGATTAGTCAGCAAATTCCAGTTATTGACAAAAATATATGAGAATTCACACAAGTGATTGGCTTTTATTTTAGTCTCTAGTAGACTAACTAAATAGGGCTCTTTAAGTTATAGTTAGTCTCTAATAACTTATTGCTTTAAGGGGTAATTCATTCCTCTCACATTCCAAGCTATAATTGATGTAATTAAATTTACGAGCAGAAGCTAGTTGAAGCCTTTTTCTTATGCCTTTTCTAAGATTTCTTATTTGACATGGAAGTCAAGAAATTAACTAGTATAGGGTCAAAAGGTATGGCCTTATTATAAAGATCCCTTAAAAGCAATACTAAAAATTTGTATTGTTAAAGGAATGCTCATCATTGGCAAGTTAGGGACTGCTTGTGTATTAAAAGAGTCTAGAAGTTGATCAGTCTCCTCAACCTACTTAATTACAAGATCACCATTATATGTTGGGTGTATTTTCCTAATTGTCTATAATAACTAGGGAAAATAAATTCAGACTTAATTTCAATTCGGGAATGGCTAAGGCATTATTCCTTAGCTTATCATGATTGTAGGTGTTAAAAATTTTCCTAATAACTCTCCAATCCTTAACATGATTTTCTTTAGTTAGCCTCCTGTTATGAGCCAACCCAATGCTGATGATGCACCGAGAAGAAGCACGAGGATGAAAACACCTTCTAGAAGACTAGCTGGCTATCAACTGAATTCTGTTATTGCTCATGCCAAGTCAGCAGATCCATAACAACCGGCACATGTCCTGAGATAGATTATATAACCAATGATTGGATGATGAGATGGCTATCGAATGGGCTAGGAAGGTTCTATTGTAGTTCTGTTTCCCACCTCCTTCTTTTGTTGTTGAATTTCCTTATCTTTTCAGCGCATTTTCCTTTTCCCTAAGCTCTGTAAATCGATTCACTGATTTATAGAAATCTAATATTATCCCTTGTTTCCATTAGCACTGTTCCATTGGTGCTTTCATTGTCCTCCTGCTATGGGTGAACAACATCACACTCGTTTGCGTGTGTTAGATGAAAATGTCAAAGCCCTTTCCGAGAACCAGACTCTTCTCCGTCGTGATGTTGATACCATTACTTCCTCTCTGGCTGAGCACAAGCAGTTGTTGGAGGAACTTTTGGGCCGCCGTCATTTCGGTTCCCCTGAGCTTCCATCTTCATCTGGCTCTTCGAATCCTCTCGGCCATCACAAACCTGCCCCAATTCAGATGGCTCGATTTTCAGGCTCCAATCCGGAGCGCTGGGTTCCTCAGGCCAATCGTTACTTTGAGTTCTACCAGATTCCCGCCGAGGATCGGATCATGATTTCTTCTTTTTATTTCGACGGTGCAGCTGCTGATTGGTTTGATTGGATGTCTCGCAATAACCAGTTTACGAGTTGGCAAGCGTTCACTAACTTGGTTTTGCATCGTTTTCGGGCGGTCGAGTTTGAAGAACCTGAAGGTATCTTGGCCAAGCTCCAGCAACACTGCACGGTCGATGAATATCGTGCCCAGTTTGAGGCGGTTTTGAATCGCACGGTGCATCTGCCGAATCACTTTCTAGTGCAATGTTTCATTTCTGGGTTACGTTCCGATATCAAGCACTCGGTGTTAGTGCAGAGGCCTGCTTCCCTCTCAGATGCTATGTCGCTGGCCCAGATCCATAAACAGCGGATCCATTTTGAGAAAGGCTTAGGTAGACCTGCTCTTGGCCACTCCAAACCCTTGTTGCCATCACCCAAGCCCCAGACCCCACAGCTGTCCTTCACCCCCGCCCTCTCTACCTTACCCAGTGGCCACAAAATTCCTTTCCGAAAGTTATCGCCGGCAGAGGTTGCTCACCGTCGAGCAAAGGGTCTTTGCTTTCACTGTGACGAAAAGTATACTCTCGATCACAAGTGCCCAGCCAAGTCCCATTTGCTTTTGTTGGAGGAAGAGTTTGAGCCACCAGATACTCAGATCGGGGCCGATTTTTCCACTTCCAAACCAGATTCGGTGTCGATTCCACCATCAGATCCGGTTTTACCCCAGCCGCTTTCTTCCATTTCATACAATGCCTTGGCTGGTGGGTGCACTAGTTCTACGCTGCGTTTTCACGGTACTGTCAATGGCAAGTCGGTGCAGGTATTGTTGGATAGCGGAAGCACTCACAACTTTATCCAGACGCGTGTTGCCAAATTTCTGGGTTTATCTCTCTGTGCCACGCCTAGTTTCTCAGTGTTGGTCGGCAGTGGCGAGCGGCTGTTGTGTACCAGTGTTGCTCTTAAAGTTCCATTAGTAATTCAAGGGCATGAAACTCTAATTGATTTCTACGTTTTGGATATTCAAGGGTGGGACATGGTTTTGGGCATTGCTTGGTTGTCAACACTTGGTCCGGTGGTCACCGATTATGGTGCGGCAACGTTTGAGTTCACCTGTAACGGCTCCAAGATTATTTGGACTGGCGAGTCTTCTTCTTCCTCTCGCCAAATTCAATTTCATGGCCTTCGTCGACTATCTAGGATTGATTCTGTGGCTGCTTATTTTCGGTTGGAATTTGTTGTCGATTGTGAGGAGCCGTCTCCGTTACCCCATGCTGTTGCAACTTTACTGGCTGAGTTTGACGACGTTTTTACTCGCCCCCAGGGTCTTCCACCAGTCCGACCTTATGATCATGCCATCCACCTGTTACCATCGAGCAAGCCAGTGAACGTCAGGCCCTACCGTTATCCTCATTTTCAGAAGCAGGAAATGGAGCGATTGGTCTCGGATATGTTGCACGACGGTGTTATCCGCCCCAGCACAAGCCCCTTTTCATCCCCTGTGTTGTTAGTCCGCAAGAAAGATGGTACGTGGCGATTTTGCGTTGACTATCGTGCTCTCAACGCAATCACAGTGAAGGACAGATTTCCAATTCCCTCTATTGATGAGTTATTCGACGAGCTTCATGGTGCCCGTTATTTTTCGAAGTTGGATTTGTTAGCTGGGTTTCACCAAGTGCGAATGCGATCTGGTGATGAGGAGAAGACTGCCTTCCGAACACATGACGGGCATTACGAGTTTCTCGTTATGCCATTCGGGCTTACAAACTCACCGTCGACATTCCAAGTTTGATGACTGATGTGTTTCGGCTTGTGCTTCGCAAATTTGTCCTCGTGTTTTTTGACGACATCCTGGTTTACAGTCCAAGCTGGGAGACTCATCTTGAACATCTTCGTCTCGTGCTCCAATTGTTGCGTGATAACAGATTGGTGGCTAAAAAGTCCAAGTGCTTGTTTGCATTAACTTCAGTGGGCTATTTAGGGCATGTCATCACAAGAGAAGGTGTGGCCGTTGATCCTGCCAAAGTATCTGCTATTCGGGATTGGCCAGAACCCAAAACGGTTCGTGATATCCGCGGCTTCTTGGGTTTAGCAGGATATTACAGACGCTTTATCCGTAACTTTGCTTCAGTGGCTGCTCCGTTGACGGATCTGTTACGCAAAGATGGTTTTTGTTGGACAAGCAAGTCGAGTGAAGCTTTCATTTTACTCAAGCAATTACTGAGTTCTGCACCCGTGTTGCAATTACCAGACTTTGACAAGCCTTTTGTGATCGAAACGGATGCATCGGGAACGGGTATCGGTGCTGTGTTGTCCCAAGATAAACACCCAATTGCATTTTATAGTCAGCAGTTATGTAAACGAATGCAACAAGCATCCGCTTACCAGAGGGAAATGCTAGCTGTTACTCAGGCTGTAGCAAAGTGGAGGCAGTATGTTTTGGGCCGAAAATTCACTATAATTACTGATCAGCAACCTCTGAAAAGTTTAACAGACCAAGTGATACAGACCCCCGATCAACAGCGCTGGTTGAGTAAGTTAATTGGCTTCGATTTTGAGATTGTTTATCGCCCGGGTAAACAGAATGCTGCTGCGGATTCTTTATCACGGATACCAGTTTCTCACTTTCTAGCTTTGTCTCACATAGCTTATGATATTGTTATCAATGGTACAAGGAGGGGTTGGGCATGGGTTACATCCCATGTTCGATTCCCAGCCTTGGGGGGTGCTGGGGCTACCAACCCCTGTTGCGACCTTGGGCCGAGCCTGTGAGCCTGAGCCTGTGAGGGGGGGTAGGCCGGACCTAAGGGAGGTGCCGGAGCCCTAGAGTGGCCCAAAACCAGTAGGGCAAAACCAGTAAGCCGGGGTCGTAACAGTACCCAGTCAAGTTCTGTAGCTTGGAAGAAAATTGTCGGGCTTGTTTTTCCATTCTCCCGGTCGTATTACCCCTTCCCCAACTAATTACCTTTCCACCTTCCTTGCGATGGATATGAGTCGAGCTCGAGTTGGAGGATCATGGGTTCGGACCCTGTTCCTTATTTCCTCACGTAATCTACCCAAGAAGCAACTCATGTACCACTCTTCGGGAAAGTGGCCTATTTGTGATGCCACCCTCTCAAACTCATCAATATATGCGTCTACTAATCCTCGCTGTGACACTGATTTCAGCTGCTCTATCGGGTCTCCTTCATCCTTGCCCCCATAACAATCAAACAACGAACACTTGAACCGCTCCCAATTCATGCATGGGTCGAACTCACGTAGGGTCATGAACCAGTACCGTGTTGTCCCCTCCATACAAATCTGAACCATCAGTAAACGAAGTTCAAGAGGAATTTTGTGAATCATGAAATATGATTCATCTCGCGTGACCCATGCGAATGGGTCATCACGATGGAACGTCGAGAGGTCGATCCTACGTGCTGCATTCCTATACTCCTCCCATGCACGTTCTGTGGCAGCTTAAGAAACGTGGTCACCTTGTTGGCGGTGCCCAGCCCCCTGTAGTCCACTTGCGAGTCTGTCATTGCCAGCGGAATTCGAGGAATGGTGTGCGAGTCTGTCGCCACCAACAAAAGAGGACGCATAGTGGGTAAACGCCGGTGGTTCATCTCCCTCACCACCCACGCTCTATTTCTGCAGGTTTTTGGCCATCATGGTTTGAAACCCATCTCTCGGCTCCGACTGTAGCAGATTTTGAAACGTTGGCCATCAAAGAGCTGAGCTGTGTTCGTAGGTCCTTCAAAGTGGTGTCATGTGACTTAACCATTTCCTCTTGGGCTGAGAGGGATGATTCTTTCCTCCTTAGAGACGCCGCTACTACAGATACCCTAGCCTCCATTCTAGTTTGCATACAATCTCTACCTACTTGGTCTCTCAATGAAAGCACCAATTGATAGGGAGAACTATAGAGATTGTATTGTTTACGTATATAGTAGAGTTACAGCAGTAGGTTCCTCCTGGAAATAGTTTCCAGGACAATACAATTGTCTATGATATTTTTTGAATGAATGAATTTCCTCTCTCCTAAGTTTGGTCTCTATAATCTGCACCCTATACAATCTCTTTCTATAACTAACTCCTAACAACCTGCCTATGTGGCAATTATGCCTTTCCCCATCTTACCCCTACGAATGTAGGTTTGGATGGGCTTAGGCTACTGAACTATGGGCTGATTACTAACAGGTTGCTTATCCGCTATTAAGCTCTGCAAGCATAATATGTGAAAGCATGTAGCTATGTGATTTTAAAAGGACAAAGTAGTGGCATAAAAGCACATTTATAAAATCCCTCACGCATGGAGAGCAAAGCAAGAGATATACCTCAGAGAGATTAACCCATTCCCAAGTCTCATTAGTTGTTCCCATATCATATACTAGAGCATGTCTCCCCTGACAATAGCCAAGATTTCAGCTACACGACACTTCAGGATAATGTGGACTTAATCAAGAGTCATAATACCTCAACTGGGTTATAGTCAGTTATAACGGCTTCATAGAAGTTATTGTCATCAGGCCATCTGGTCCTGACCCTCTTTCCAATCAATGAATCAGATGCAGCTAACTCAACAGTTGGCCCAGAAGATAACCTATTAGCAGTCTGACCCCTTCCAGAAGGACCTGATGATGGGTAAGGAATAGAATTCATTGATGACGAACCTGGCAAACCCTAAGAAACATGTCAAAGAAAGGAAACAAATTTAAGGAAGTAGAAATATAAATAGTTTTCAAATCAGAGGTTTCTCAACTCCAGTCTTTAATCGTGGTTCTTCAACTCACATTTTTTTGCTTCTTGCCCTCAGATCCAATAACAGGTCTACGTTTAACACCAGGAACTAATGAAGATGGCTGGTGTAATGAAGAAACTGCTTGAGGGTGGAACGATGGAGGTGGTCCACCAAAGGATTGAGAAGGTATTGACGAGCTTATCTTCTGTTTCTTTCGAGAAGCTGATACAGTGGGGCTAGGTACCGGATCACGAACAGCTTGACTAGTATTAAGCATGCCAAATTGAATCCCACCACCCTGCCTCCACTCCCTATTGCCATAACTCATTACAGTATGAAAGACAAAAGTAACCAACACTTGCTACTATCAAAAAAGCAGGTACAACTCTTCTTCCAAAAATAAATCTTTTTTAAGATTTTTGTCAAACCTTATTCTACGTATTACGTCATCCGCATTAACCCGACCAAGAAGCTCTCTATGCTCCTCATTAGACAACCTTAACTCCTTTCTGAGTTCTGTTATCAAACTTTCCTTTTCCTGAAGAAGATATATTTCAAGTGGAAGTTATTTAACTTGACTAGATAAATTTGAGATTGTTAAATTCTTAAAAGCAATAAGACAAAGGTACCCAAGTAATGGCATCAGCTTGAGCTTTAAAGGCTCTTAGAACTGAACTGTACGCTTCTCGCTCAAGTTGGTGGATTTGGGTCTCCATGTCATTTTCACCATACATTCTAGTGTATGGGACAGAACCTGCCATTGATCGTCCATTCCCAGCAACACAGCCACCTCTGGGGATTATATTTTTATGTGATGGCGGAAGATCATCATCAGTTCCTAGATTAAAGGAAAATACAAGTTCGTTGAAGCCCATTACACAACAATTTATGAATGTACAGAAGAGAATGCCTGGTTCCTCGTGTGTGCTAAAATGGCCTAAGCATGAAAGGAAGTGAAAACACTGACAATGAAGCCTCTCACGAATGGATATCACAATCAGCTTGTGAGGGTTAACCACTGTTCTGATAACAGATAAAAGTTTCAAGAGGCTGACAAACCAATAACTTCTGAGTAATCATTCATGAGCAGCAAGACCTGAAAACTTCTTTCTTGTACTTTGTGGCACCAAATTCAGATGAAGACAACTTAAAGTTTCTTCAGCAATTGACAATAAAACCCAACGGTAAAATGTACACAGAATACGCTAGGAAGGTAGTAAAACTGAGGAAGACACATATTAGAAAAAGAGTAAAACTGAATGTTAAAACGTTCTTAGATAGGTCGTTACGAACTGTAAGAAGTCAAGAATTGCAGAACTACAAACAATTTAAGGACCAAAAAAGCTAGCGTCCATAACCAAAATATTGGAATAACCCACACGAAAACAAGCAAAGAGGGAGGTGGTATTAAACCATGCATGAACTCAAAATATACGCCAAAAAGCTATCCAAGGGTAGTTTTACAGCCTTGACTCTCATCAACTAAAACTCAAAACCTTGAAATAGAGAATAAAACAGTACCATGTTTTTCAAATAAAAGGGTAAAAGCAACTCCCAAATGTGTATATTAGGTGCTATTTTAAAGCTTTAAAACCCTAGCTATCGCCTATCAGAAGCACAACCCATTCACAATAACTGCGAATTAATAAAACTGAAGCACGCTTATAAGCAACAAAAAGTTTGTGCTTGTTGGAACTGTTAAGAAGAAAATGAATGATCTCAGAGAGCGAAACTCACCACTGCTATCGTTGGTTTCGTAGTCCATAGCCAGGTTTGCTTGGCTTTGCTTTTGTTACTTAAAACCCCACAGATAATCTGAAAATAGTGAAGGATTCCCGAAGTTGAAAGAACGTCCAACAAAGCAATGCTCTACTGTTTGGGCTGAAGCTGAACCACAGAAAGATAGCTGCAGAATACAGCTTTCGTCTTTTCACCTCTTCACCAAAAGTTGTCTCATTCTGCGCTCAGACACACGGAGATGAAGAGTGATTCCATTCGATTCGATCTGCGGAAAATAGAATAACACATTAACAACTCCACGCTGCTCCCCGCTTATTCATTTAATAATCCATTACTCTCACTCTACCTGGTGTTGTACTGTACTATAGATTAGCAGTTTATTGTTGTTCGTTAATCAATTAAGGGTACGCGCCTGTTTAAGTGAGCGTTATCTTAATTGGGTCTTCTGACGTTTGTTCTCAACTCTCGTACCAAAGTCCAAAGTGTTTCTATTTCTCCAATTTGATTTCGCAGATTTGTAGTTTTAGCATTACATGTAAACAATACAACTACATATTTTTCGTTGGCTTACTCAACCAAGTCATCTTCAAATCCTTTAGCAGGGAAATGGACATTCACTTACCAACAAAGATATGATTTATAAACCACTATTTCACTCGGAATTGTGGTAAATGCAGAAATGTTTACAACTGTAGTCTAAGAACACACTTAATTATCGCCGGAACAGTAAAATATCCACTGACAAAAACACAACAAAGGCCACTACACCAATTACTTCCAACACTCCCCCCCTTTCTTCGTCTGCAGCTTGAGCTAGAAGCCAGCCCATCCGGCGGGTTGAGTGGCGGGTTGGTTCTCTACAGCCTTTGGCGCACCGGAGTACTGAGAAGAATTCATTCCTTCACTATTAATAGTGGGTCTTGGTACCTGACCACTTGCTGCAGGAGCAGCCGAAAACCTCTCAGTGTCAAAACCCCAAGAGTCAAAATCTGAAGTCAATGGAGCACCATGTTTCTTCTGATTCACATTTTTGGAACGAACTGACCGGGGGATCCGGCCATCGGAGAAAGGCTCGTGATCATCTGAAAAAGCCTGCCATTGTTTAGGCTCTGGTCCTGGGGTATTCCTGTCTGGTTTTTCTTGCTGTGCAAGCAAATATACATATTGTTAGCAACATGAATAGATTGACATGCATACACTGCAATGCATTGCGCAAATCATTACCGCAGCAGGTACAGAGGATTGAATTCTTGGGGACACTTGAGATTTATTAGGGGATGGAGTTCTAGCAGCTAGAACTTGCTTGAGCTCATTTATCTCCTGTCTCTGAGACCGGCAAATGGCTGATAGCTTTTCAAATTTGGATGTCATTTCAGCTTTCTCAAAATTTGCCTGCTTCAGCTGTTCTTTAAGCCTCTCTACTTCAGCCTCTAATGCGTCGGTTCCAAATGATATGTTACTAACTCCGGACTTCAGCTTATTATTGTCAAAATCGGCAACAAAAGTATCAAAAGACTCATTTCCGAATATAGAAGCACCATCAGCTTTTGACACTTTTGGCTTCTCCATGCCAGTGTCTACATCTTTGCTGAAGAAATTTACTTCAAAGTCCTTGGACAAACCATCCACAGAGACATGTGATTTACCTTTCACGTTTCTCTGACTGCCAAGACTATGTGCATTTACGTCTCTCAGAGGGCTACTTTTATTATGTGAAGCGTTATTTTCTGGCTGACTTCTTGATTTGCTATTTATAGGTTCTTCATCAAACTTAGGTCTGCTCTTTTCTTCAACAAAGACAGACTCCTTTGCATGCTGCGTGGACCAGAACACACCAAGCTGGGCTGCATCTCTTTCAACCCCAGATGAAGGTGGGGGTGGTGGACTTCTGTGAGGCATTGGTGGCGACCTATTTGCAGTCTTCGAAGCACCTAACAAGTTGTTATAAAGATACCAAAATCACACCCACAGGTACCCCCATTTCACTTGGAAGCTATCAAGTCCATCATATCTAGAATTCTACTGAAAAGTAAAACATGTACCAAGCGTTTCTTTTGTTCTATGTTTGAAATGTTATCTTCAACAAAACAAAGCTTACAGCTAAGCTAAAAAACTGATTAACTTATATACTTGTGAAAGTAATACGTAATGCATAGTGTAGTTAGTAGCTGTATGTATAGTTAGTTAGTTGTCAGTTAATAGTGTTGTAGCTGTTCTGTTTACTTTTTCCTCTGTTAATATATTTGTTAATGTATACATATACCTGTAACTGGGTGTGTAAATAAGATTGATATCTTTTCTTCTCTCAAAAGCGGTTACCAATTTGTTCAATACTCAATAAACAAGGTGATTCAGTTCGATAGGAAATTTACTAACCTTCATGCACAACAGTTGACTGCATTTCAGGTGGCCTATCAGGCAATGACTTCTGTAAGTTAGCTGGTAACTGCTCATTAACACGAAACCAGACCTGTCATCACGGGGAGAATCCCACAATCAGTAAGAAAAAAGGTTAGAATCTCTTCATATTACAATGCCACTGATGTTGCTGATCTAAAACTAACCTAAGTTCATGGAGATGAATTGCCAATCAAGCAAAGCGCTTGCCTGCGTGATGTCTGGTCTGTCATCTGGTGAAGCTTGAAGCATGTCTCTGATTAAGTCTGTTACCACTGAGCTGTACTTGGGTACATCTGGGATGCGGTAATTCCCATTTAAAATTTGGAGCTTTGATTCTCCATCAAATGCATTTTTGAAGTAGCAGATGCGAAAGAGTAGACACCCAAGAGCCTGAAAAATCACGAGGCGTCATCACCTTTGCCATGATTGGGAATTGCTAAATTGTTCATGATCCAGTGAAAATAGGAAATCGTGTCAACTTACCCAGATATCTACCTTCTCACTTATTAGATCTCTTCGAAACAGATCCCACATCTAAATCAGGAAACGAATAAAGCATGACATCAAACATCTTAAGATAAAATTCCACAAACTCATACGTGCACATGCACACATACACACAAAAACATAGGCATTTTTTAAATATTTCATGAAGCATAGTTCTTTAGGAAACCTCTGGGGCTCTATAAGCAGGGGTAGTGTGTTTCCTGATATTGTCTTCTTCAATACCCATTTCTTCAGGCTTCTCAAAGCGTTTGTGATTGGTAGAAGAGCTTCCAAAATCGCACAACTTCCACGATCCATCAGAGCCCAGGAGAAGATTCTCAGCTTTTAGATCTCTATAGAAGATTTTTTTAAAAAAATAGTCATAAGAAGTATGTTAGACGCACAGGGAAGGATAATCAGTAGCGAAGCTCTTAAGAGTGTTAACTGCTATTAGATTCCTAACATGTTAGAAGTTGTCTCTCTTGACAAAGGAAGCTCAACAGTTTGAAATGGATTCCCTGATAGCACCAAAATAAGAGCCAAGCTGACAGCCTAATGATAATTCACAAGTATAAATCAAGAGTGTAATAGTAACCAACTATGTAGCACGGACGCGGCAAGATGGAGCCGTGTCCGCGTGTCAGACACCCACTGACACACGGTGGACACAGCTCGGACACATCTGGAGACCGCTCGGACATTGCTTAATAGAATATATGCTCCATGTTTTTTGAGAGGGGCTTATAAAGTATCAAATATGTATGAACTATCAAGATGTTGGAAGTCTTAAAACACATCAATCAATATATATCATATTATAAATTCTGAATTTTTTCTTAATTTTAAATTTTATAATATATATATATATATGTCGTGTCCGTGTCCACCAAATTTTAGAAGTTAGTGTGTCCCCGTGTCCGTGTCCGTGTCCGTGTCCGTGTCCGTGTCGTGTCCCATGTCCGTGTGCGTGTCTGTGCTTCTTAGGTAGCCAAATTATAGATACACCCGCACAAAATTCAATATAAGTAGAGCAAGGACTAAAGCAGGAGTGTAGGCAAGTGGTTACCTGTGAGCAATAGGTGGGGACTGGCAATGCATAGCAAAAACTGCATTACAAACATCTCTGAAAATGGAGAGGATCTGTTTCTCCTCAAAAAAAGCAGCAGCACCTCTGGAGTCAATGAGAGTAACAAGTGACTTGTCACAAAATTCCATGACAAGGAGGGCTTCCTTGGTCCTCCCCATATCCAAAATGGCATGGGCGAGAAGAGAGACAACATTGGGATGCCCTTTCAACGATTTCATCACATGGATCTCCTTCTTCACTAGTTCCAGAGATTCTTCATCATTGCATATCATGTGCTTTAATGCGTATTGCTTTGAAGGACTCAGGGCATCCCGGGCAAGATACACGCATGAAAACCCTCCCTCCGCTATAGCATTTCGTATTTGAATCTTTAGATTCCCAACATCTACATACCGACCTTCCAGACCTGTTGCTTCCTTTTGCATAAACGGTTTGAACCTCCACATTTTTATATTTTTTCCGGTTATAGGCACTAAAAAAAGACCTGCATAACAATAAATATGTAGGAGGGAAATTAACCAACAAATGAAACAAGATACTTGTTGCGGCCTGCCAAAAGAGAATGTAAGAAAGACCTCTACAAAGCTTGTTTAGCTTCAATTAAGTTGTAGTAATACTTCTTTATCTGAAATGAATAATAAGAAGAAGGGAAAAAAAACACTACTGGAAAGTGAAAAACACATGGAGGTAGAGGAGTGTGGATTAGATTGCATAAAACGAAGTGAATTTTTGATAGGACACGATTGGCAGAAATTGATGCATTTACATAGAAACAAACATAGCAGAACAAGAAAGATCCATTTGATCTATGCGTAGTGTAGTAGTGATTTGCAGTAGACAAGCTAGATCCATGTGATAAACAAATATCTGAAACTCGGATTATAAGTTCTTCCGTTCCTTATTAATCTTTCCTCAATTCCGATTCATATACAAGTAAATGAACAGAAAAAGGACATAAAACAAAGAAAAAATCGAGAAGAAATGTACCTGTGGTGGGATCGGAATGAAGTAGAAGTAGAAGTAGAAGTAGAAGTAGAAGGAAGTAGGAAGGCCTTGTTTGTTAATTCTAATCAAGTAAAGGCAACAAACAGCATATAGATCTGAAGGCAGGCAAGCAGGAGATTAGTAAAGTAGTAACCAATCTTAACCTATTTCTTCATTACCTAAACACGTTTGTCTCTAGAAACGGAAACGCGGAGATGCAGGGAGCAGAGTGGGGAGTGGGACGGCAATCGTAAGAAGAAAGACGGGAAATTTATATTTCCGGTCAAAAAAAAGAGATATGATAATTTGAGGGATACTTTTGACCAAATAAAAGAGACATTTTATTCCCTCAAAAAAAAAGACATTTTATAGCTATGGGAATACCATTTCTTACCTTACCTTGCTTAATTCCCACTCAATAAAAACAGCTTTTTTATATTAATTAATTCCAAAAAAGTGTCTCTAGATCTTATGGTCTTGGTCTCCTTAGGCCCAGAACCAAGGAAGGCTTTGGGCTCTTTTTTCACGAAAGCCCGCAAACAAAAATCTCATAAAAACAACAGGGGCCCAATTTATATTAAGATACTATTGGGAGCCTGTAAATCTAATAAGAGAAAACTGAGTCCGTACAATTTCACTGAGTAGTTGGGCTTCTGTAATTGTAGGACCGACCAAATATATCTGATAATTACATAAAGGGGCCCAGGTTCAGACCCATTCATAACTTTTTCTTTTGAAGAGTGAAAGAGATTCTCTCTCAAGCGCCATGTTTTTGTCGTGACCGATTAAGCAGGCAGGTAAAGGAGATAGCTTTAGTGGAGGGAATTCAAACTTACCCTACGTCACGAACTCCGAGCAAAGCTTGACAAAGACCGTGTTTAGGGAAAGTGAGGTCGTACTGGGACGGTCTCATTATTTCAATACAGAGACTGAGAGTGATGCGACATTCGGACCACTGGATTGGGGTTTATGCAGAGAGATAAGCCCTCTCCAATAATTATCGACATGACACAGCCCATTCCTTCCCATTGTATGTGTTTCACTGTGGATCTGTATACGTTCACCAACCCCGTTCCTCTCCAAGAAGACACCGTAACATCAAATTTGATGTTTTGGTTGAAAAACATTAACTCAAAAAAACGACACCAAAATATAACGTCATAATGATATAATAAATAGCAATATACTAAATTTAGTATGTTATTGTTCGTGCTTCCTTTTATTTCATTTTCACAATTTTGATTTGTTTATATAATTTACTATGTAATTAAATTAAAATATATATTACTTTACGCAAAATATGTTATTATAAAGATTTTATTAAGATATTTAAAATGATATTAATATTGAATATAATATTAAATTTATTTTAATATTTATTCATAATTCTTATTTATAAGTGTTATAAATTCATTAATAAAATAAGTTGAGAATAAAAATAAATTTGAAATAAACCGTAAATAAAATTAAACCACAGCATTCATTTAAAAAATTAAAATTTAACGAAAATATTTAAAAGTATAATCAGACTAAAATAATAAGAATATTATATTTGTGTATATCAAAAGTTAAATGTGCAATAAAAATATTATATTTATATATATTATTAATTTGTCATTACAATAATATTAATTATATTTGTTAAATAATATTAATTTCATATAAATATATATTAATTAAAAATAATAATTTTTAAATTTTATAAATAAATAAATAAATAAAAATTTGATGTAAAAATTTAGTGTTGGGTTATTGCAGTACATAAAAAGATTCTTAAGATATTTTCTTTTACAATTAGTCGAATTATTGGAGATGAAATTATGATTACTACCCTAAAATATAGAAATGAAATATTTACTTATTTGTGCACGTACCAAGTGAAACATTTTGGTTTAAGCTAAAAACCAAAGATGAACGAGATATGGATCTTAGAAGTACGTGAAAGATGGATGAGTGTTTGTGCATGTTGTTATCTCAACTTTTAGTTTTATCCATGCATTTAATACCTCACTAACAAAGACAAATCCTTCAAGACTATGACGCTAAGCTAGCTATAAAATACAATCATTACTGAAGACAAGACAGATCTTTTCAGAAGTATCACGATACCTATAAAATACAGATGTCAATTAGTCTCGAGTTTTGTGAATTTGGAGTCTTTTTCTTTTTTTTTTTCGGGTTTCCATCTACCTTTCTCCTGAACGGTACACTTCGCCCTTATCAAAACTAAGCTACCAGTCTCGGCTGAGTTGAACGTGTAGTTCAAAAAAGCACTGCATTTTCGGAGCGCTTCGCAGTAGATCCCAGATATTGATTCGAGTTGGTGGAAGCTCAAGTGATTCAGAATGCACCCAAAATTACTTGTCGCATAATAACACAATATATAACTTAATAGTATAGATTTCTTTTACCAGACTTCTGTCATTAATAACGAATAGCAGACCTGTGGCAGTACGACTAAAACCAAAAGAAAAGTTATTTAAGCGGAAATAAAATAATAATAAACTGAATATCGGGAATGAGTTGCAAGTTGCAACAGTAGATATGCAAGTCCATCTATAAATAAGAGAGCTCGGTACGCAGTAATTAGTGAAGGCAACAGATTGGTAAACGGCAATGGCGAGCAAATCATCAGTTGCATTGGTGGCGATGATCTATGTGTTAGGGTTGTTGGGACAAAGTAATGCCGTGAAACCTGCGAGACCTTTGGTCACATTTAACCGTACCAGTTTCCCTCCTGGTTTCATATTCGGAGTCGGCTCAGCCGCTTATCAGGCAATGTTCTTCATCTTATTCATTTGAAATCCCCCACAGTACTGTACGTGTACGTTCCTAGTAATACACGTACACACATTCATCGTCCGAAAATTATGCATTTATCTCAGACTATGCAGTACTGTTAATCTGCTGTGTTCTTAACAAATAAAATTGAATTTTCAGTCCGAAGGAGCACCCCTAGAGGATGGAAAAGGCCCGAGCATATGGGATACTTTTGCTAAACAACATCCAGGTATAGTTTACATAGATTGGGTAGATTTTATTATAAGTTTTTAATTATGTACGATAATCTGATGACTGTACGTGAAGAACCATTAATTTCTGTTTGTTTCCGACAGCCTAAGGTATCTGCAAACTGTTTTGAGTATATAAGATTATATTATATAGATGCAGACTATAATCATAGTTGTTGAAAAATCTTAATGACAGAGAAGATTTGGGACAGAAGCACAGGAAATGTAGCTGTTGATTTCTATCATCGTTATAAGGTTCTGAAAACACACTTATAAGTAGACAGTACTGACGCATTCATCCATCTTAATTATCTTTTTCTAATCTCATATATATGAACAAATTATCAGGAGGACATCAAATTGGCTAAAGAGCTCGGCCTGGATTCCTATAGATTTTCTATCTCATGGGCCAGAGTACTACCTAGTAAGTTGCAAATATACATACGTAGCATGATCACTGATTCAAGACGAGAGATATAAGGCACGCATCCATGTAATTGATTGTTTGTATTCTCAGAGGGGAGCATTAGTGGAGGAGTGAATCCTCATGGGATTCAATTCTACAATAACGTCATCAATGAACTGCTCGCTAACGGTACAGTATTCCAATTTTCAGTGCATGTAGTGTCTGATATATGCAATGTTAAAGGACTTGGAATAATGTATATAAAATGGTTGCCAGGTTTAAAGCCCTTTGTGACTTTACTGCATTTTGATCCTCCTCAAGCGCTTGAAGATAAATATGGTGGACTGCTAAGTCCTAAAATTGTGTAAGTATCGCCTACCAGATGCACTTATTTATGTGATTGACAATTAGCATGAAATTAAAATCAAACACAGGGATGATTTCGTGGCATATGCGGACTTGTGCTTCAAAACATTTGGGGATCGAGTTAAGCTATGGGTCACAACCAACGAAGCAAATGGAATGATAGTGAATGGATATAACACCGGTAGTTTTGCACCTGGACGATGTTCTAGTTACGTCGGAAATTGCAGCGCCGGCAACTCTGCTACTGAAACTTATATTGCAGCTCACAACATACTCCTTGCTCATGCCGCCGCCGTTAAATTATACAGAGACAAGTACAAGGTGAACTTAACTTACCCTTTTTTTATTTGGTGAAAACTATAATAATGCTACTATAATACGTATACGCCCTTGTGCTGTGCAGCCCATTCAAAAGGGTGAAATAGGCATCACGATTGTCACCAACTGGTACATACCAAAACATGATACACCAGCCAATAGATTGGCTGCCTCGAGAGCCTTGGACTTCTTCTTTGGATGGTGAGTTCTTATTAATTGAGTAGTCATTAATTAAGCTTTTGTATAATTAAAATTATGAATGTTTAGGTTTGCTCGCCCAGTAACCTTCGGCGACTATCCGGAGAGCATGAAATCCATTGTAGGGAATCGCCTGCCGAAGTTTACAGAAGAAGAGTCCAAGTTGCTGAAACAGTCTTTTGACTTCCTTACAGTCAACTACTACACAACAAATTATGCGGAAGCTGCTTTAGCCGCCAGTAATCACACCCTCAGTTATGTTGCCGATAGACGAGCCAAATTAACTAGTACGTATCTGATTTAGATTAATCAGTTGAACTACTCGATCAATTCTAAGGCAATGCATTCTTCTTTCTGCAGCCGAGAAAAATGGAATTCCCATCGGAACCCCGGTACATATAGCTTAGTTAAATCGTCTCTCTAGATCTCCTATTGCATATAATTCTTGGCAAGCTAACCTTACTGAGTTTGTAAACGAATTGCTGGTTTCATATAATTTGCAATGCGATGCAAAGACTTCTTTGAGCTGGCTCTTCATCTATCCCCAAGGTCTCCAAGAGTTTCTGATGCACATCAAGGATACCTACAACAATCCAAAACTCTACTTAACTGAAAATGGTAAGAACAAGGAAAAGCTATGCTTGATCTTGATTTCTAGAATGATGTTCAAACCCTAGAACTATCTTTGATTGCAGGAATGGCTGATAACGGTTCATTGCCTCTTGAAGCTGGCATTAAGGATGCCCTGAGAATAAGATATCACAGTAGCCACTTAGCTTATCTTCTCAAGTCTATCAGGTAATTAGAATCTAATAACTTATAATCTACATATATGTATATATAATTAAAAACGTATAATCTACATATATATGTATGCAGGAAGGGAGTTAACGTGAAGGGATACTACGTCTGGACATTTACGGACGACTTTGAGTGGGACGCCGGTTTCACGGCCAGATTTGGCATGGTTTATGTTGATTACAAGAATAACTTGAAACGCCACCTCAAGTACTCTGGTTATTGGTACAAGAAGTTCCTCCTCAAATAGAATTAACTTGTAATTGTCCTGAACAAGCAGTGCAAGTGTGGAATAAGGGTCTTCCTCATGGTAGTTGCTACTTAATGTATTCCCAGCCAGACCCGAGATGTGCTACTTAATAAAAACCCTTCTTCATTCTCTATGTTTTATAAATGAATTAGCATAGCAGCTTGGTATTACTCATTTGAAAAACTGCAATTGTGGGGACGGATCCTCCCTACCCTATTTTATTGAATCTCAGTCATCCATTTGACCCACATAAATAAATGACTGAGATTTAATGGACAAGATAAGGGATAGAATAAGAGACAGAGGATCATGACAGGCAATTCTTGCCTGATTGATAATTTATAATTAGTGCACTAACAGTCTAACAAATTCACATACATCCTCTGATTACAAGGATGTGATCCTCTGGTCCCTTTCTTCTGTCCTACTACATTTGAGCTTAATATTTATGTGGGACTTGTCTCTTTTTCCTATCCCTATCCTATTTCATTACATTTGAACCACGTAAATAGATGGGTCAGATGGAATAGAATAGGAGAAAGGGATTAGAGAATTTGAGGCCTGGTTATGCTACAAACATTGGTACTATGCACAATACTTTTATCTTATAGGAGTGCACTGCTATGTACTGTTAACGTCCGATCCAATGCGGAAAGTAAAGCCCATTGACACGCTGCCTGAAACCAACTGAGAAGCCTAGCAAACTAGATGTAGTAGTGAATAGTGATACGAGAAACTGCATTTTAACAAATTAGAAACAAGCTCTGTCTATAGTGGCCCAATCCCAATCCCCCACTAGCCGAAAAGAAAACAACTATTCAATCAAGCTACTACTTGAGGATAGCTCATCACAAAAAAAAAAAAAAAAAGAACTCTACCCTCTTACTGGACTTGTCAATTCAACCAAAGTAGTACACCCTTGAACGTCTTTATTCCTAAATCCGTTGTACATTTGGTTCTGTTCTTCTTTGAGATTTATACTGAAAATACAACTTCATCTTTTAGTGTTGATTTGAAATAAATTTTATAAAAAAAATTAATAATTGATAACCATTAACCAAAGATTAAGGTGTTGTAAACCATTTCCATTGATCGTTGTACTCAGGCTCGTGGACAAATTAAAGAACATGGAACATCAGAAAAGAAATTCTAAATGTTAAAGTGGTTCCTATCATTTTATAAGCGCATGATAAAGTGAAAAAAAAGAATTTAATAAATCGACAATATATAATTTTAAAAACATAGTTTTATTGTTAAATTTTAAATCATTCTCAATTTATAAAATAACAATATTCTTCAATTTTCTTATGACATTAATAATCTTAAGCAAGTTTTCAATAATTTTAATTTTGGAAAACTTCTTTTAACTTATGCTACAGTCACAGTACAATCAAAACAATTTGATAAGCATTAAAACAATTGGATAATAATCAATAACTTTAATAAATTTAAAATTTTCAACAGATGATATTAACTTATTTGACAATAACTTATTAGCGAATTCTTAGCAGGCACAAAGCTTTTAGCTGATTGGCCATATCAAACAATTGATAGAAATATTTAGTAACCAATTGATTGGGTTAGAGGTTGAACCCAATTAGATAATCTTGAAAAAGCTCCTATATAAAAGTGCTTTGCTCAACAGCTAAAAATGTAATATACAAAAGGTCAATTATACCTTTTAATTTATTGCTATTTTGTTCTAAAAATATTCCTGTCACGAGAAGTGTCACACCTGTGACTCTTTTTTATTATTTATTATTTTAATTTTAATTTTTTGATATAAGTTCCATGCCGGTGACTCTTTTTTTGGTTTTTTGTTTTTTATCATT
>JAOSBK010000004.1:82718-101060 GCA_027568895.1 Erythroxylum shatona
TGTTGCTCTCCCTCTTTTTTGGTACTCTCACTCTCATCCTTCGGTTGACATTATTATTATTATTATTATTATCCTTTTATTGAGTTTATTATTAGTAGTAGTTTTATCATCATCATCATTATTATTATTATTGTTGTTGTTGTTATTGTTATTGTTGTTGTTGTTATTATTATTATTATTATTAGAATTATTATTTATTATTATTATTATTATCCTTATGTATTTATTGTAATTTTATTTACTTAACGTATTTACTCTTTTAACCTACGTCACTATTTTTCTGTCACATCTGCATTTCGATTTACCGGAAACAACCTCTTTATTATGCAGGGGTAAAGCTACGTACTATCAGACATTTTCAGACCCCATTTCACTACGGAACTTCAGACTGGATGTGATGATAATAATGATGATGATATATAGAATTAATAATCCAAATCTTAGCTGAGACAATTGATGGTGTTAACCAGAATGTGATCTTCTCCAATAGAAATCGTAAGAACAAGGATGACGATGGTAAAATGTGGAAAATTTTGGTGCTGACGGTGTTGTCTTGGCTTGGGTTGAAAATATATTAGTTTGATACGTTAAGTGGTAGGTGTTTGGTTTGGATTATGCATTGCTGTGGAATTAGTAATAACTTGTTGACTTTTTGGCAAATTTCTTAGTTAGTTAGTTGGCATGGGTTGATCACTTCACAACTGTACACATATGGTTGAAGTAAACAAGAGATGAAGAGTGGGTTTTGGACTTTTGTAATTGTAGGGTGGAGTGGAGTGGGTTTTTGTGTGACAAAGACAAATGAAAAAGGAGTTCTAACCTCAGGGCGTAGGTGAGTTGGTAAGGGGCTCTCCTGACTTAAGTGAGGTCACAGGTTCGAATCGTCCTCATGTATGCAGCCGTTTAAAATTTGGGGCCAGAGCTTTGCCTCCCACAAGGGACTTACCCGGTTCGAACGAGGATTAGTCTGAGTGTGGATGACTTAAAGGTGACTTTCCATAGTTGGAATTCTCCTAGGACACCTCGTGGGCAACAAAAAAAGAAAAAAAGAGTTCTCCTGATTTAAGTAAAATTGCGGGTTCGAACCACCTTTATGTATGCAGTCGTTTAAAACTTAGAGTTAGAGTTTTATCTCTTACAAGAGACCTACTCGACTCGAGCGGGGATTAGTCTGAAAATAAACGGTTTAAAAGTACCTTCTTATAATTGAAACCCTCTTAAAATACTTCGTGAGTAATAAAAAAAAAAGAGGAGAAGATTTAAGATTGAGGTTGAAGTTGAGGTTGATGAAACGCACTTTGAATTGAATTCATCCCGTAATGGAGGGATGACCAATGGTAAGTCGTAATGTAACTTATGAAATGTTATCATGAATCACTAACTCCTTCTTTACGTGTAACTGAAGCCTAAGCGAGAATCGTAACCGAGACGCTAACCATAGTTATGAACAACTAATATCTACACTACAGATATCACCAATTTGTGTATATTATTACACGATTTTGATTGATGGTAATGATTTGGAAAGGACCATTAAGATTTGTGGTGAAGTACTAACATACCTTTACGCCAACTGTGACATACAACTCTTTTATCATAATATTCTTATAATGAGTTACAAGCCATCATCACCTCAGTAATGGAAGACATCACTTAAATCTTGCCCCTCATGTTTTAGAGCCTTATTATTCACGATTAGAATAACAGTGAAATAATCCCAGGACGTAAGTAAATTAGTAAAGGATTCTTTTAATTTAAGTGAGATCACAGATTTAAACTCTCTTCGTATATATAATTATTTAAAACTTAAAATTAGAGCTTTAATTTTTATAAAAAAATTATCTACTCAAGCAAAGATTAATCTGAATATAAATGAAAAAAAAGCAACAACAATGAAACGTGAATAAAAGGCTAATGAGCTATTGCTTGGAAATGGGAGGAAAAGGGCAGAGGTGCCAGCATGGATGAGTGAGTGGTAGCCAGCTGGCAACTTAGGACAATTATTGAAACAGGAGCTCCAGCCCCAGAACCCACGAAAAAACATGGCTCTTCACAGGCTGTAATATTATGGCATGACCTGAGATGAGAGAGACTTACGTGGAATTGCCTAATGCTTCCTTAAAATTTGTTAAATACACTATTTGCACCGCTCTTCCTTCTTCCTTCAATATTGGTAGGCCGCAGCCTACATCAAAGTTGGGTGTCCCAGGATGTAAGAAATAAACCAAACCCTATTTATTACACTTTATTTGTGATCAAATCACAGTGACCATGTCCTTCTCTTCTCTTTATTATATATCTAATTCAACAGCCACAACGCTTGAAAAAAAATTAAATACTTGATAATTGATAATTGATCATGCAATTTCTTTAATTAAGTTTAATTTAATAAGACAAGTGGTGGTGTAGTATTAGAATGATTATAAAAGAAGTTATGTTTATATCAAAAGCCGTCTAAACAAGAAGGACGCGTTTACTAATACTACAGGCTTTTGTTCAGGCAGACTTAGGCGTTCCCGCCGCCCATTTCCCTTGTTTCATTCTCTCTCTCTCTCTAATTTCATAATAATCAGGAACTGCATCTCTCTTCATCAGCAATAAAACCATTAGCTAACAAAGCCTTTCTTTCTCTAATTCCTATCCTCTCCTCTCCTCAGTTTGCTTCTCTGTTTCTTGAGAGAACGTCAAGCAACACTATTTCATTTCTTTCTTTTTCTTTATGGCCAAATCCAAGAACAATGCTAAGAAAGTTTCATACATTTCGGTGCCATCCCAGATTATCAATTCTTTACCTGCTTCTTCCTTACAATCTCTGCTTCTTTCACCCAAAAAGCCATCAAGAAACACGTTTTTTGGGTTCAACTGCTCCTACAGAAGCCCAAGAGTTTGGTTCTTTGCTCTGTTTCTCTTTGCTTTCCTTGGCATGCTCAACTCATGGTTCAAGCTGGATCATTTGATTCCATTCGCTCCTAATTACCCATGTCTCACCACTACCACACCGCAGATTGCTTCTACGATTACAACTGCCCGAGTAGATGGAGTGCAGGGTATAATAGATGGGCCAAAGATTAATGCGAATGCGGGTTTTGTTCCAACCAGTAGGGAGATTGCTGCAAAAGATGGGACCTTTAACGTTAACACTAAGGAACAGGTCTCAATATCAGGTGTGAATGCTACTATGATCTCAAATAGGAATGGGAATTCATCAGGTGGTGAGTTTTGGAAGCAACCGGATGGGTTGGGTTATAGGCCATGCTTGAAATTTAGCCAAGAGTATAGAAGAACGAGTGAGGCAATTGTGAAGGATAGAAGAAAGTATTTACTAGTGGTGGTCAACGGGGGAATGAATCAACAAAGGAATCAGATTGTGGATGCTGTGGTGATTGCAAGGATACTTGGTGCTGCTTTAGTTGTTCCTGTCCTCCAGGTCAATCTCATCTGGGGCGATGAAAGGTAAACTTAAAGCCTCTGCTCATCTCATTACGGCTATTTTGTCATTTGAACAATGTAACTGATAGGAAAAGAACAACTTTTTTTAAAAAATCTATATTTGAAAGAAAAGAAGGATAATATTCAGGACTTTTAAAGTTTCAGTTTTCGTCTCAGTTTCGAATGCAATAGTATTTTCTTTAATGTCATTGAACTGGGTCAGTGACTAGCACGTTGCATGACGGAGTGTCCCATTTTATCAGAAGAAAACAGGAAAAGAAAAGTCGTTTTTCAGTTTTGAACTGAATTAGTCACGCAATTTATGATAAGGCCTGTTCTGTTTTTCATCATAACATGGTTATTTAATGCAGTGAATTTGCTGATATATTTGATTTGAAGCACTTCAAGGAAGTTTTGAGGAATGATTTAAGGATAGTGTCGTCATTGCCGTCCACGCACATAATGACAAGGCCGGTGGAGGAGAAACGAACACCACTTCATGCTTCCCCTGAATGGATCCGTTCACGTTACCTTAGGAGGGTATGAAAAAAAATCAACTGTTGCCGTTGAATTGTTTGCATCTTCGAAATTGTTGCTACTCAGTTTGTTTATTTACCACAATAAAATTGATTTGTCGAGGAACAATTTCTGCATTGAACAGCAGATTTTAGCACACAAGTTTTTCTGAGCAGTGAATGCTGCTATCATGTGTTTGATATATTGCAATCTACTGCAGACTTTAAATTGACGCGGTGGATTTTTACTCTCTGCAGATAAACAGGGAGGGAGTTTTACTTTTACGCGGTCTCGATTCAAGGCTCTCCAAAGATCTTCCTTCCGATCTTCAGAAACTGAGATGCAAGGTAGGGTAGAATATCCGTTAACGCTGAATAACATTGTCAACAGAGTGCTTCACCTTTGCATTGTAAAAGATGGTTGGTCTATTATTATGCGGTGATTAATAACCTGTGAATCTTACTTCTCTAGGACCAATTTTAGTTTAATTACATTCTGGCATAGAGGGGGCCTGATTCCTTGTTTACTCTGTTTCAGGTGGCATTTCATGCACTAAAATTTGCTCCCCACATATTGGAGCTTGGGAACAAGCTTGCTGAGAGGATGCGGAGCGGAGGACCTTATCTTGCTCTTCATCTACGTCTTGAGAAGGATGTGTGGGTGCGGACTGGGTGTCTTCCTGGTTTGAGCCTTGAATATGATGAGATGGTCAATAATGAGAGAAAACGACGGCCTGAACTCCTAACTGCAAGATCAAACATGAGCTATCATGACCGAAAACTTTCTGGTCTCTGTCCCTTAAATGCTGTGGAGGTTACAAGGTGAGCAATCAACCCTTATGGAACAAAGGCCGTGCATTGGAACCCAAGCACTTAATTGTGCAACACTGGTCAAACTTATTTCTTGTTTTAACGTTGTAGGCTACTTAAAGCTCTTGGAGCTCCAGGGGATGCTAGAATATATTGGGCTGGAGGGGAACCTCTTGGTGGAAAAGAAGCTTTGGTACCATTAACCAGGGAATTTCCTTATGTATACAACAAGGAGGACTTAGCCTTGCCTGGTGAATTGGAACCATTTGCAAAGCGAGCTTCCTTCATGGCTGCAATTGATTACATAGTTTCGGTTAACAGCGATATTTTCATGCCATCTCACGGTGGAAACATGGGTCATACAATCCAGGTATAGTAACATCACCACTTTGATTTCATCCTCTTTATGATACTCTTTTCTTATTCGTGAAATTTGTTCTTGGGACAGGGTCAACGGGCCTATGCTGGACACAAGAAGTATATAACTCCAAACAAAAGGCATATGCTTCCTTATTTTCTCAATTCGTCCCTGCCAGAAGCGGAGTTCAATAGAATCATAAGGGAATTGCACAGTGAATCCTTAGGACAACCAGAACTCAGAACGAGTAAAGCGGGGAGGGATGTTACTAAGTATCCAGTTCCTGAATGTATGTGCAATGATGCACATGCTCGTTCCCTCGAGAGATCATTCTGAAGACTGCCAACATTGACTGTTTGAGTGAAACAGATTGCTTGCTTCAACAGGAAAATGAATCGATAGGCTCTGCGAGTCTGTTGAACACTACTATTCTGTTTAGAGAGCTGGATACAGATATAATTCAAGTCATTGATGCTTGGCGCCGCTTGTGCTACTTAATACCCCTCTCATCCTTCGTCTAGCACATGGGAGGCCATATGTAGGTGGTAAAGAAAGCGATCGAATAGTATGTTCTCATTCTTTTTATTCTTTTGTAACTCAAGAGAGGTTCTTTTTTCATTTTTGGTTCGTTCCAGCAAGAAGCTTATTGTCTGATCAATTCTTTGTATCAAATCCACGGAAAAAGGATCCGTATGTGTACATGTATAGGTACGATAAACTGATTTTGATCCATATTGTACTAAATGTGAAGTACATCTTGTCATGAGAATTTCTGACTCTTGCTGCTTAACTGAATAACGTTGTTGAAAGTACAAGAAAACTGGATTAATCTGAACTGAAATGTTAAATTTCTAATCATTCTGTGTTATGATTCGAAAACTCGAAACTAACATTCAAGTAGACAGCAAACAATCATACAAGAAGCCGCTTCCTGTTCTTAATTATTTGAAGCACTAATAACAAACTCTTTTAAGTCTTTAAATCTATAGCAGAAGTTGTTGATAAACTATTAAAAGACGACAACTGATGAATCATTGAACAATAGACGATCGAGACTAAAGCAAGTACATGTAGAATTGTGGATTGGAAGGTAATCTTGGGGGGCTCCTTCTGATGAGATACAAGTTGGGTGAAATGGCAGCTGCTGTGTGATTTCCATGATCGTCGGAGACGCGTGAAGAAGATTTTGGCTTCAGGCATCTCAATATTGTGGTTAAGAGAGACATCTTCTTCTTCTTCTTCTTCTCTTCTTCTTCTTCTGTAAGTTTATTTTTCTGTTTTTGCTTTTCTTCATTTTTTATGATCTTGTAATTCATATAAATCTCAACAACCTCATCCTTATCTGCTCCGTAGCGTATGCTACTACAATTTCGGGCTCTATCTTCATTTCTTGACAGTTGTCATCATGATAAGCTTTTAGGACGATAGCTAATAACTAATAACATGAGGATATAGATGGTGGTTGAATAGACACTGAATAACTGACTCATACAACACACGATTCAACAAATTTGCTGGGAAAAGCCGTGGTTTGTTGCAATCCCATACATACAAACAACTACAAGCGAGAGATATAAGAATTGACGGGAAAGTAGGATACAATGATCGGAGCTCCTGATGATGAGGACTTTGATGAGGTTTTGGTTTTGGAGTTTGTTGGGGCTAACTTCTCTTCATCTGAAACTTTAGGAGAAGAGAAGCAGCAGAAAATAGCTGAGAACTGGGCCATTGAGAAGAAGGTGAGTGTCACTGAGGATGATGATAAAGCATTTTATACTTGAGAAATGAAATTGGATTCTTAAACTTGCAGAGCAAGCATCATCCAATCCAAGGAAGGAGACGCCGAGTTTGACCAGACCACAACACTTGTATTTTATTCATTCGACCAACACAAAAGCTCTTCCTTGCCTCGCACGATTGTGAATAAATTAAAATCAAAACAAAACGAATTGCTTTGATGATGGAGATGGATGGGCTTTGGCCCAAAGAGATGAGCGAGTGATGACATGGAGGCGGAATCGATGAACCAAACCAACCCGATCAGATGAAAAAGAAGAAGAATCGTCGAGAGTGTACGCAGAATTACCTTTTTGTTTTATATGATATCATTACCGACTCAGAGGAGGAGAAGAAGACGTACGTTTTTCTTCTTGGCTTCCATTTTCATCTTATTGCTTTTCGTTTTCTCATTCCGTTTTAACCAGATCCAGGAGACCAAAATGGGGTTGAAGATGGTGGATGCAACACTCGCAAGCTTTGACGCGGTATTCGATAAGTTCAGAGCAGATGCACCCAATTTCAAATTCAATCTCATCCTTTTCCTCGCAGATAAAGATCCTTCCACTAACCTCAGTTGGTGCCCTGGTACTACCTTACTCTTCCTTCTTCAATTCTATTTTTTCTATTGATTATGCATAAGTTTACCTCCCAAAGAACTAATTTATTCAGAGTGGAATGGTTGTGGTGTATGACTGCAGATTGTGTTAGAGCTGAGCCTGTAATATACAAGAAGTTAGAAGCCCATGCTGATGAAGTTGCACTTCTGCGAGCTTATGTTGGAGACAGACCAACATGGAGGAATTCGCAGCATCCATGGAGGGTTGACTCAAGGTTCAAGCTTACTGGTGTCCCTACACTCGTCTCCTGGGACCGGAACAATGATTCTGTCAAAGCCCGCCTTGAAGACCATGAAGCCCATCTCGACCACAAGATTGATGATCTTCTTTCCGCTTCAGATTAACTACCATCCCATCCAATCCCATCACTTATAAGTACAACAACGGCCTTTGCTTGTCTCTGCTTGCATCTATTTAAACTTTTCAATAATGTTCCTTAAAGTCTCTTTTCTCTTTTCACATATGGATATTTATTTCATCATGGAACAAAGCAATGTTTTGTTAATCAGAAAAGGCAAAATCAGTGTCTTTTAGTAGTAACAGCTGCAAGATTTTGTCCTCAACATTTCATTCCTTCACTACTTCAAATTTGTATAACCATTCGATTTGGTGTGAAATAAGTTTGAATCAGGCAATTTCTTTGAACATTTACAAGGAAAAAAGCTCAAGAATCAGGTAAGTTTGGTAAATGATGGAATAATATATTTATTGAAAGTATATAGAAAATTTATCAGATTAGCTTGATAACCAAAACTCTGTATTAACATCTCAGAGAAACTGAAGGACCAATAGCTGAGTACAATAAGTTATGATCGGGCTCATGATTGCTATTTTAAGCTCAGAAAAAAAATGCAACAAACAAAACAAAGAATTCAACATCCTTATTGCTGCTGCTGCTGCTGCTGCTGTGTAGGTCACAACCCCTGCTTTGTTTTTCTTGTCCTTTTCTTCCCCAGTTTTCCCAACTCTAATTCATTTTAAGTTATGAACAGGATATGCAGAATTCTAGCTACACACTGAAATATGATAACTATATACATGAGGGCCAGTGAGCACATTGAACTGTCATATTTGAGCCTTTGAAAGTGCTGGCATCAACTTCAAGATAATATCACCATAAGCCTCCTCTTGTCGAACATCGATAAGCCCAAGGCTCTTCAAAACCTACATTTTAACCAAAAATTGGATGACAATAAAAATGATTAGGAATGCATTAGTTAAGGTGCATCCGGTGATTTCCTTCACCACTTCAGTTAACTGGGTCAACATTATGCCAAAAGTGTTGCAAGAATGATCTACAAGCTTACCAGTGTTTCAAAGAACATCCGAGCACTTAACTTTCTTGTTTTTCCTTCTAAGATCTTGTTGAGACTAAGATCTTCGGGTTGATTTTCTGACATTCCCATAACAGGAGAATGGCTTCTTAAATATTGTGCCACAGCCCTGCTTTCCAACGCAGAATATCATCAATCCGTTAAAGATTATAAGCCATTACAACAAAGTTCCATTCATTCAGCAAGGAAACATTACCTTGTTCTCACTGACAAGGACTCAATGCCTTGAGCGAATCGGGATCCTGCATGAGTAATTATCCAAAATGAAAATACAAGGAATGTTGCATGCAACAGTTTCTAAAGGACACAGAAGCTTTAACTTACCAGTTGGTGTATTGTCTGCTTCCAGAAAGTAGAGTTCCTACAATACGATTCATTGATTGATTGCATTAGAAGAGTTATTGACTTTGTTAACAAGCTTAATAAATAGAGATGATTTTGGTCGAAATGAAAAGGGATCCACAATCCATATCTATTAGTGCCTCAAGGCAGACACTAATAGTTGGAAATACTTGTGATACCATGAACAAACTAAAATAACTAAAACAGAGGTTCCAGCCTATGCATGAACCAAATTAGGCCTTGTGATTGACTAATCTTTCCCATTTTATTTCTTCTATATACTTTTAAGTTCTTTTGCACCACAAAAGATAAGAAAGAGCATACTTCTGTTTCTGCTGAATTCATCATCTCTGGAATATCTGAAAGTTCTGTGTTATCAATACCCATTCGCTCCTCTAAATATGTCTTGGGGGATTCCAGCTCAGAACTAAAGGTTCCAGTGGATGTGCCGATATCTGGAGTTGGTAGTAACCCAGTGCCAACGGTACTTTCTGCCCAAGTTGCTGTTTCTGATCCTATGTTGTTTGCTAAATCAGGGGTGAAGTCATTTCTTCTGATGGGAGAACGCATTAATCTTTCTGCAGAAGAAAAAAGTTCAGGCAATATATCATTGCCAAGGTGGGCTTCATCATGCCGAAGGCGTTCAATTTCTATGTTGGATTCAGGTTCTACACCAGGAGACTCTGCAATTGAAGGCTCCAGAATGGTTCCAGTTACACGAGTAGAACACGCTGCATTAGTAGGCTCTGGAAAGTCCACATTTGCAGTAGCAGGAGAAGCTGCATTCCTATGCCCTAAACTGGCTTCGAATGCAGGATCAAGAGAACTTGTAATTGCAGGCTCCTGGATGGCTTCACTCGATTGGGCAGGAGATCTTTCATCCATACATTCTGTTGCTACTGGTTCAAGTGTCAAATGAGGTTTGGAAGAAATAGAGCCCTTCTCATAAAGATTGCATATATCTGCACAAAGACCTGAAGAGAGACAAACACCAATATCCTTCTTACGAATTTCACAAGCTTAGGACAGCAGAGCAAGAAAATATGAAAGTCGAAAAAGACCAGCTGACCAGTTATTAAAGGCTGAAGGAAGACCTGTTCCTTTCTTAAGTTATTCTTCAACTTCCATACACCCAAAGCAGAAGAAGGAGTCTCCATTCTCTTCCGCAGCAAATCATGACAACCTTTTAATGCCGTCTTCATAAACCTACCGCAAGACAAAGCACATGTTAATTAAATGTACCTCCGAGATAAGGGTGTAATCAATGTTGATCAAGTTGCAAGTCCTACTTATTAGTCAACACTGTGGACTCATCAAAGAAATGCTTCCTCTTTCTTGGCCTCTGTTGTGGTTGCTGAACTTGCGGAGATGAACGAAGAGCAAGATCTGGTGATATGAGCCCTGAAGTGGTGGAAAACAAAAACAAGCTCATGCAAAGTACAATGTTTGGACCTTAAGGATCCCAAGCATAAAAAACATGCGTACTCACCAAATGAGACGTGTGTATCAAAGACGTCGGGAGCCTCTTGCGAAGCAGCAGAAGCAGGTTGCTGAAATGGTAAAGACTGCCCAGCAGAAGCTAAAGTTTCTTCCAGTATGGGAGAAAGAATTTCCTTCTCTGTTGTAGCATGATCTGTAAATCTGTCAGGATCAGTAGTATGACTTTGATGTTCAGGAGACACGGAAGGAATATCTGTGGAGCTTAAATCAGGGATCACACTTCGCATAACCTCAACATCTGGAGGGTTCTCATCATCTATAACTCCTAAATCTATAAATTCTGTCTGATTACTTGAATCAGTATTTCCTGAATCCATAGCTACAGGAAGTACATTTGTCCGATCACTTTGAAGTGAATTTTGAAAAGCACCAGTTTCATTAATTTGTGCTGCATCATATCGAACGCTGGTCTCTTGAAAACCTGGATCACGATCAACTGAAGGTGGGGAAAGAATACTGCGATGGTAAAACAAAAAATTAAAAGATCGGCTCCAGCATTGTTTTGAAAAATAATACAAAATTGAAATACAAATTGACACATACTCCTCTTGCATTGGGCCGGGAATCTCTTCTGTAGGTAACATACCAATATCCTGAAGAAAATGAGAATGATAGTTAAATTGGAGAGTTTTAGTGCAACAGTTACTACGGAAAAGACGGGAGCAAATAATAGGCTTACATCATCAAAAGATATAGCAACATAAGGATCTCTGCCAATTGGAATTTGATCAACCAGCGTGATTTCCTCGCGGCTTCTGAGATGATTATCTGGAGACCTAGAAAATAGACAAGTCTGAAATCTTCAATCAAAAGTTATACTTGAAACGGAAAAAAAGAAATGCAGAGACAGGGGATGAAAGAAGTCACCCTTCAGCAAATATGTCTTCGTCTAAATCCAAGGCGTCAAGGTCAAATCTTTGGGGTAAAGTGACGGACTCAAATTTGGCAGTTGTAGCATTCTCTGGCAAAGTAACTTGTATGGAGGAAAAGGCCTTTCTTAATCCAATGAGAACAACATTGCAGTCATGGAAAAGATAATCAACTTTCTTGGAATATATGCGAACGACTCCTAACAGAAGGTGGCCTGACATTCTCAGTGCAATCGGAACTTCTGGGAACATGATCCGATCTAAAAAAAATTACATTAGGGAAAGGAAAAGGAATGTCAAAATGAGAAATAAATCAATCCCCACTTAATGAGAGAATCATTTTATAGTGTCTCTGAATAAAAAGAAGTTACAAGAGATAAGCTTTATGCATTCACAGACGTCTTGAAAGCCTCATCTTTTATTCCATCATTCAACGAAATGCAAATGAAAAGACAATAAGTCGGATTATTTACACAGGGGTGGGAAAAGAAACATGGTTTTATAAATTAAAGAAGGAAAAAGGGAGAAACTTTGAATCTAAAAACACAGACTTTAGAACCGAAGTGAATTGTTCGATAAACAGATATAAAAGAATGAATGGAAAAGAAACAGACCGACAGTTGAGGAGATGTCGGTGGAGGTATAGTGAGATTTCTTGAGTCTGTGCTGAAGATGGGCTGCGCACCACACCGTCCCCAGAGGACCCTTCCTTGCCAGAAACGTTTGTGAGTAGAACATTCTACACTATCCTTCTTCTTTCTGCCTCTTTGTTTCGATTAGATGGATAGATACAAATGTGCTGACTGTAGAAGAGAAGCGAGTCTGGCATCAATGGAGCCTTTAGGGTTTTATGCGTTATGTTCCATTAATCGCGCGGGAAACATCTGGGTGGCGCCAATTTTCGTGTGTGAACTCGAGTTCAGAAAAGCCCCTTTTTATTCTACTTATTTTACCACTTTGCCACTCCCACGCCCCCTTTTGATAGTTGCACTTCCCAAGATTCAACTGCCCATTCATCGACGTAATGGAAGGAACACTCCTTCCAGAGGCCTCTTTAGTTCAGAAAACATCAAGCCGTACCAGTACCAGTTCCAGGTAGAAGATATTTTAAATCTTCTCTATACTTGAATGATCGTTCCTTTTGGTTATTTACAGTTTTTATTCAAATCTTAAAACGTAAACTTATAATCGTGGAGTTGCCCGTGTAATTCTTGATTGATATCGCAAAAGCTTTCTGTGTGGAGATGTTTGCGATGGCAGTTTTCCATTTTATGCAAGACTGTGATGCCAGAACTAGGAAGAACTTATCCCTGTGATTAGTTTGAGATGTCATTGAAGCGATTCAAGCTGAGATTTTTCGATTACCAAGTCTTTACCATTCAGTACATATTTGGTACTACTCAAGAGCAAGATCAACCAATGATTGATAATAATAGAAATTGAGAAGAAAATCTTCTTGGAGATAGTGGAGATACAGGGACTAATGAACACGAGAGGAATGCTCTCAGACATTGAGATCTTACCGCTTTTTTCAGGGGTAGTAGTATACATTAGTACTGCTGGGTGAATATGTAATATTATTGCTCAACTACAGAATTCCATAAGCAGGTTATAGCATTCCTTTCTCATCTTCTTAGTTGCTCCCCAAGGTTTGACAGAGGATGATCTCTCATTTCTGGATCTAAATAATATGATTGTGTAGGCTCGACTGTTACCCATTCTCCAAACCATCCAATTCATTTGTCTGCTGCATAGTAAATATTAAATGGTGAAGCACAGAGATTAGAGTTTATTAGAACACGGATTTAACCGATGTGTGTGGAGTCTGTTCTATTTACATCAGCTAGACCAGATGTTGACCATCAAGGCTTCGCCATGGGCGATTGGATTGGAGGAGGTGTTTATAGATGATCATCTGGAAACATCAGTGTCACGGTTGGGCTTGGTTTGGGGAAAAAGAAGGCTGCGCTTGGGTGATAATCGCTGCGCTGGTCTTAAGAAAAAGCATTTGGTAATAAATTAATAGCCTTAGTTAACTCATGGCCCACATTCGCTGTGAATTTACCTATCCACTCTTAAGTAAAAACACTAGTTTCTTCGTCTCTTTGCAACAAACAGTTACTAGAACACTTCATTTCATTTCCAAGATTAGGGGTTTTTCTAGGGTTTAAGCCACACCCTTCCAACCAAAGTGGAGTTTTGATATCTCCACTCTTATTTCTTATTCAGATAAACCAAATGCTTCGGTCTCACGGCGTCAAGCTTGTTTCATGGCTTTCTCGTCGCTCTCTTTCTTCTCTAGATGTTTCTACTTCTGTACGATTCTATTTTCTTTTTTCTCTCCTTTTTTTTCCCACTTGTTGTGTGTTCTATTTGCCCCTGATTTTGCCTCTCCATCTTTCGAAATTGCAGAGTGTCTCAAACGAGAGCTGTAGGAGTTTCAGTAGTAGAAGTTGCAGAACTTTTGGCAACTGCAATTCAAGAATTGGTTCGGGTTTTTCTTTTCCTCTCTCGCCCTCTTTTCTTTCTTAATTTCCCCTTCTGTGTTCTATTCTCTTTACCACAGATGGTTTCTTGGTGGAATTGGGCTTCAAAGTAAGCACGCCAATTACTAGTCCTTGTGGTTTGTGCTTATTGTGCAGTTAAAAATCGAAGCTGGTTAATATTGGGGGCACTAAATGCCAATTTGGGCGCAGCGAGGTCGATTCATGGCAACGGTATTTACATATTTCTTCTTTCAGTGTTCATTCTGTTCTACTCCAACTTAAACCTGCTTACCTTCATTCTTTTTTTCTTTAATTTTTATTCAACAATTCCTGTTTTACTCAAAGATGAGGAGGCTGACAGCCTGACACACACACTTTGACCCTGCGTGCACTCTATTTGATTTGTTGTCTCCTGCTATTGACATTCTCTCACTCCCTTTTCCTCTTTTTTTCCTCTCAATTTTGTGACAGCTAATTTGTGTAGAGATTATTATGATGTATTGGGTGTTAGCAAGAACGCAAGTCCATCTGATATTAAGAAAGCTTATTATGGGGTTGGTTTCATGCTCATCTTCTATTTTTTTTAATTTAACTTTTTCAGTACCTTCGGTTCTGTTTTCTCATTTAATTTTTTCAATTCCCTCAATTATGTGGATTGTTATTCTGCTTTCGCATTCTTTTTTAATAACTTTTGCATGGGGTTGCAACTTTTTCTTTCAATTTATATTTTCGTTTTGATTTATCTGTTTCTGCTTTAATTTTACTCATATTCTCATTCCACAGCTGGCCAAGAAGCTGCATCCTGATATGAATAAAGATGATCCAGAAGCTGAAAAGAAGTTTCAAGAAGTTTCAAAGGCATATGAGGTGAACTGCGAAGACTGCAATCACTGCCAGCTCTGTTTCCCATTCTCTATATATTTAATGCAATTTCTTCTTCTTTTGTTGTTGTAGGTGTTGAAAGATGAAGAGAAGCGTGCACAATATGATGAGGTTTAATGTGAATTTTAGTTTTTATACACCTTTTATTTTCATCAAAATATGCAGTTATCCAGCATATAATCCAACTGTATTAGGATAAGATGGACATGACTTTAGAAAGTGTCTTTTCCTCTTTCTGTAGAAAGCGTAGCCCTGAATGAGTATTTGTCTTTGTCAGACATATACTATAAAGTTATCATTAGATGTCAAATTAGATTTATTTTTTAGACTGCTTTTACCTTCTCTTGTACTCATACTCGGGCTTTTAATGACTTTCCTTTCCACTTTTGAAGCTCGGCCATGTTGCATTTGAACATCAAAATACATCTGGTTATGAGCGATCAAGATTCCATAATCCATTTGATCCTGATTTCTTCGGAGAAGATATAATAACTTCCTCTTATTATTTTTTTATTCTTGTTTTAACTATAAATTTATTTTAATTCATTTCTTGTAATAAGTATGCATATGCTCGCATTGTATCCAGCCTTAAGTTGTTGAAGATAGTATTTAGGGTCTTATTATTGTATAAACTTATGTTGATATTGCGAGCTTTCTGAAAAATATGCACTTCATGTTATGATGAACTTTAAATCTTAACCATAAGAGGGGAGGAATGGTGCTTCTTCCTTTTGACTTTGACGCTAGAAGTTTATCTTTGCTTATGTTGTACTAATACTCTTTGCATCATGGATCTAGATATGTCAAAATATATTCAATCAAAAGTTTGGTGGTCAAGATGTGAAGGTGCTTATAACTGCTCTCTTTTGTTTGTAATGTGATTTGTGCTTTGAGGTTACTGTTAAGGTGTATTTACCTTTTTTCTTCTGTTGATGACATTTAGGTTGCCACTAAGATATCTTTCATGGAGGCTGTTCAAGGGTGCAACAAAACTATAACATTCCAAACTGATTTGCCTTGTGAAGCTTGTCGTATGTTGATATCTATTATTATATTACTTCTTTCCATTCTAGCAAAGTAGAATATTATTTACGTATCTAATTATTTTCCTGATTCGTTTCCAGGTGGTGAAGGAGTCCCTTCTGGAGTAAAACCTGAACTTTGTAAGCGTTGCAGAGGCACAGGAATGGTGAGTTTTAGTATATGAAACCTTTAGTGTGGAAAATAGTGATGCTTTCTCTTTGTGATATTCATTTCATTATATTTGCAGACGTTTATGCAAAATGAATTTTTAAGTATTAGACGCACTTGTACTCAATATGGTGGAACTGACCAAACTGTTTTGGTATGGCTAAAACCCTCGCCTTGTACTTTTATATTCATGTATATAGATTGATTATGACATAATATTGAGATTGGATTCTCATAGAAAATGTAATTACCTACTCCTGTGTTTAAGTATTTAAGGATTTAGAGATGTTTTAACAACTCTGTCAGAAACTACCTGCTTAAAGATTTATTTAAATCCAAGTCTTATTCAAGTTTCTTATTAAGATAAGCTTACTTTAGTTTAAAGATTCTTATAACCTTCTCAATAACCTTTCACACATCTTGAGAGCCAATGCAATTTTGAATTAAGATAAACATTTTGAATGATGAATTGGTTAACTAGACTTAGGATTTATGTAAGTAAAAAGAGATGAGTTAATAGTGAGTATTATAGGTGAAAATCCCCAGAAAATTCAATATTGAATCAACAATAAATTCTTCAATTTTAAAAAATATAAGACCAATGCAATTTTGTAATTGAACCCTTCAATTTTTTTTAATGAATGGAGAAATACAACAAATAAAGAAATGACGATGATTTGAAAAAATCAAACCCGAAATTTAGTTGATTAACTAAATGAGAAAATTGTTTTTGGTATAAAATGGGTCTTGAATCTCAACGTTGAAGTTAGATGGTCTGTTAACAAGGCTTTTGATAATGGGCTACTAACAATAGGCAAGAGTAGATTATGGTAATACATTTTCAAATTTATTAGATTTATTTGGACTTTTGTTACATAAATCAAATGGAAATTTTCTTACTTAAATGTCAAAACATTATAAAATGGTGAACTTAAGAAGTCATATGTTAAGCAATTTGAAGAATTTAACAAGTTTCATAAGATTTTGTATGACTTTGAACAGGCTTTAAAGATACGGTAAATCTTATTTAACCAAATGTGATCTTGTGAAGAGTGGGAATGATCCAACCTAGTTTGTGAAGACTGCTGAAAATGGTGAGTTCTTAATTAATTTTATAATATGTGCAAGATTTATTAGTTACAGGTAATGTTTAAGAAAAACAAACACAAGTTTAGAGAAATCATTTTTGGTTCAAATAACCAAATTTTGTTTCCTGATGCATATTTGGAACCCAAACACGTAAGCTCTAAGAAACCAAAAGTGTTAACTGACATGGGTAATCACGTGAACTAGTGGGATTATTGGATGTTCTTCAGTTCCAAGTTGACGAACCACCTCGTATTGCAGCTACGTAGAGGCTTCCACACACTAATTTTGGTGAATACCAAAGTCAAGAATTAGCTTTCCTCTGCCAGTAGCTTCGGCCCTATTGTTTGCCACCTTGAAGTAAAATCCTCTCTCATAAATTGCTATCATCTCTGTCTACTCCAATTCATGCCAAGGAAGTGGAAATCAATGTAACATCAAACTTCATACCCAGGATTCACCTTTTGCTGTACATCTCCGTAACTCTCTAGCTCTTCCATGTCCTCCAAGCTTCCAAGAAATAAAGGGAGCCTCTGATGCAGCTTTACTGGTTGAATTGAAAGAATCCTAGTTTTACCGTCAGCACCCCTGCCACTAGCGTGCTCCACAAGAAAACTAAGAGGGTTTGCCTCATAAACTAGACGAAGATGGCCTCTTGGGTTCATTGCTACCCCACCGTACATCAGGGTCCGGTGGAAATCAGCTACAAGAGAACATATATATCGGGCGGAGTACCTTTTAGGATATTTTCCTTTCCCTTGTCTAACAGTGTCAATATATTGCCTTAGTCCTTCAGGCCAGTCGAAATATCGTGCATCATTTACAGAGTAAATTTGTCCTGAGATGGCAGACAGACGCTTTAAGCTGATATATAATTTGTGCCTATACTTATTATAAGCAAAGATGTCTTGTAGGGAAACACTTTACACACTGACCGTTATTACTAGGCCACACCATCAAATCACAAAGAAATTTGCAATTATAATGGCAGATAATTAAATTTAAGACTACCCAATGCAAAGTTAGCATGAGATATGTATATAACCAAGACGAGGAACTTTAATGTCTGAGTGGGTCAAAATGAAGTCTCCTGTGGAGCGATCCAGTGTAAATGCATGCGTTCCAGAGCCAAAGCTAGTACAGA
>JAOSBK010000004.1:111716-138624 GCA_027568895.1 Erythroxylum shatona
TCCTAACAATGAAGATAGTAATCGATAGTGTTCTCTCCTCACTCTTCTGCTAATATTCCCCTCCCTACATTCTCTCTTCATAACTACCTCACTCCTTCCTAACAAACTTGCCTACATGGCAGATTTCACACCCCCCTGTCCCAACTTGTTTCTACGAGTATACACTTTAATGGGCTGAGGAGAGGGTGGAATGTTAACAACTTCACTAGAAACAAACTTCAACTTTTCAAGAGGAAGATAACATCAGGCTCTTTTAAAGCTGAATTTATGCCAAATGATACTGTACAGTCATGTCACAGTTTTGGTTGAGTCAACAAAATACATCACATACCTCATCCAATATCCTTAGCTTCTGAACATTAACTGAGTGTTTCACGATAGGCTGGAGATGCGAAACATCTAACACCTGGAATGGTGCAGCAGAACTAAGATCATATTTACAAGCTGCAATTGTAATGCCCGCCTCTTAACAGAGTCATATAAAGGTTAATTATCTACCATTCAGGAGCTCAGGCTCAACCGCATGAAGTGATTTATAGAAATTTTCTCGAGGTCCAATAGGAAGTTGAAATTACCTTTTGGCAAAGATTACGTATAATTAAAACTTTCTTCAGTAATAACCTCACTTTGTCTGGCAACTCAAACTGCAAGGACACAATTTAGTGCCACTTTCAAGTTAGTACTAGAATATGTCATACACATGAATGAATCAATATGCATATTGAGATACATCATATATATTAACTTGAACACAAAACAGGCAGATAAAAAGAGAGAAGGACAAAATATTATTGCCAATAAATACTGGTGTCTATATTATGGCGGAAGAATCCCATGGATTATGCTCGCACCAAGATGATTGTCACATATATAAGATTGTTCTCACAAATTAGTATCAAAAGACAAATATAATCATCAAAAACACAAACACAACTACACCTTTCTCTGTAGAAGAAAAAGAAAACATAAAAAAGATACGAGGCAAATAAAACTCAAGATAGCAAACTGTGGATCTACTAAAGCTAAACAGAAATGATAACGGATAATTGAACTTTGCAAACTCTTGAATATCAAACCATCGAGAAACTGAGCTAATATTCATGCAGGAGGATTGATTCTTTCTTGCATAAATGGGTACTAAAGGATTTCCCTGAAGGATGATGCCCAGCTTGATCATGCAAAAATATCTAGAGTACATCAGAACATTGATGATTGAACAATAGCTGAATTTTTTTCCTTTACTGGCTATAGATGATCAGTTACAATATATCACTTAAAATGTTACTCAAGTAATTGATGATTGAACAATAGCTGAAATTTTTTCTTTTACTGGCGATAGATGATCAGTTACAACATATCACTTAAAATGTTGGTCAAATAAACTTAAAAATGCAGACCAATATGGGGCTAAATTGAATAAATTAAATCAAGGCAGTGCAAATATCTCTTGTCATACTTTTTTATGATCCCATGATACAACTTTCAGACCGACGGCTCGACGGCTTCCAAAGAAACAGTTTAGAAACTGTGAGATAGCTGGACCAAGATCATAATCCTCTGTATCCCATGGAACATCCAGCAATTGAAAAGGATACATAAAAAAAGGTGCAAGCTACAAATAACAAGAGGTCCAAATCCAATCCTTAACCCGGGGACAGAAAGTAATGACGTCAAATGTATAAAGTTTAGAACAGGATAGAAAGAAAGTGAAACAATAACAATCACCTTGAGAATGTGTTTAGCAGGTCTGACCATGATCTCATTAGTTAAAAGATCCCACAAACGAGGTAAGTGCTTTGTTCTGTCAGCAACATGAAAAGAACACGTGTTATCGTGTTTTAAGAATAAAATGTAGAAGGTAGGGACTGCTGATGACCATCACTTAACAACCTAACAGGAGTCACCCCTAAATGAACTATCGTTACTTAAGCAAAGAGTTCCTATCAGTCAGAAAGAGTCACCCCTAAATGAACTATCGTTACTTAAGCAAAGAGTTCCTATCAGTCAGAAAGAATATCTGAATTATTGAAGATAGCATTAAAAGGATAAAAACTGCTTACTTTTCCAATATAACGAACATTGATTCTGCGAGAATGTAGTGCTTCTGTAAGTGTGTCCATCCATTGGAGACCCTTCAGGGGTGATAACATCTTTGATGAAATTTGGAAGAACCATATTTGCAAGGTATGAACTAACTTTTCTCAAATTTTTTTCATCTGCTTCTACTACTGGACCTCTTCAAATCCAAGGCTTTTTTTTTAATCTTTATATCACATTAACATGTGGGTCTACCAGAAACATTCTCTTTACTAAGTAGGAGTATAGACCTCTCCAGACCCCGCATTAGTGTGAGATTTTAATTAGGTGTTGTTGATGATGAACAAAAGAAGGTTAAGAGGTCACCTCTGAACTTCCAGCCAACTTAAACGCAGTAAATACGTAAGGTTGAAAAGTATCTCATCATATGTTTCAGAACTTTCAGAAGGAATGCAAGTATATTTTTCAGCAGCTTCAACATTACCATGTATGGTTTCCTCCTGTACTCAAAACAATGAGGCAGTTACTTCAATGGTTGTCAACTACAATAGGCAGAAATGTTTTCACAACTTGTGCTAATTAATCTCTACATATTTCAGTTTAAGCGTGCAGCCTAAAATTCTTATGTTTTTTTCTTCATGGGATTTTGTTAGACCTCCTGTGTTGCATACCTATGGTAGGAAGGGCAAAAAAGTGTTAAGAGCTCATGGGAATAGATCCTAGGAAGGAAGAGGTTTCCAGTTGTTAGAGCTGATGGGAATAAACCTTAGGAAAGCGTGAGGTGGCCAGTTAGTTACAAGATGTCAGAAGGAATCATTCTAGAACATTTCCACATAGATAATATATAAGGAAAAAGACCAGGGAGAGGGGGTAAGGGAGAACACTGTTATTTTCTATAAAGCAGTCACTGCGAAGGAGAGGGGCAGCCTCTCGAATGCTGCCAAACACAACCCTTGTACTGGATTTTGTATTTAATCCATTTCCTTTTTCCTTTCCTCATCTCACTTTCTGTGCCTATTCACTCTCTTTAAACTCTCTATAATCAGTTGTTACCAGGTTCCTAACAGATTTCAGTCGAACTATTTTGTTTCTTTGTGTAGTAACAGAGACATGAATGATATACTCTTTTTTATAATAAAATCAATCTTTATAATTTTTACAAATCAGTTAATAAAAGCTGTTCATAATTAAATATACAAGAAATTTCATATAATGCTTTGCCAAGGAGAATGGAAAAAGATGTCAGAATAACCAAAATTTAGGTCCCACAAACATATGAAAGCACTCTGGATCGGCCGGGTTTTACAGGGATGCATCTGTTGATGACTCAAATAGCTCCACTAATTGCAGCATCAACAAAGTCAGAAGTCACTTTGTAAAGAGCCCTGTCTCGCAAGATCTTGCCATGAAAATCATCCTAATAAAGTAAAATGGGAGCCAATAGCAGATATCACAAATCAAACAAATCCTAACCACCAGTCACAGAGCTTAACTCCTAAAAACTACATGCACATATCAATATCTCCTTCCAGAATAGTTGTATAGGCAAACTCTCGAGTCTCGACACAATCAAATAGTAGAGATAACAAATCTAACAGATCTTAACCACCAGATAATGGGCAATGTACCTTTCCTGAGGAGTTGTATGGGGAAACTCTCATTGATGATCCTTACTGTATCGACCGCAACTGATTTTTTTGTACCCTTCGCTTAATGAGAAAATAGGTTCGATTCTACAGGATCAAACCAAACCTATAAGGCTTAAGGAATGACAGAAGGGATTTAATCTCAGAATACGGATATAGAGTCCAATCACTAGGAGTATGCACTAACATGATCGTTTAAATGATACTTGACACAACAGAAGCAATCGATAAAAGAGAAGTACAGGGTGTCAATTCTATTTCCAAATTGGAATCTTTAAACTTAATAGAACTAGAAATGACCCTGGATATCTTGAGTTTCATTTCTGTAACAAAATTTTCATTGATGATGTTTGGACAACATCAACAATTTGGTGCATACTAGCTCATATAGGGTGGATACTAGGGCTTGGAGGGTAGGACAGGGTTGCAGCATCACACTTGAGACTTGAAACCTAAAGATAAAGATACGAATATGGAAAGAGAAGAAAACCATAATAGAAGCGATAAAAGATCTTGTTATTACAACTGAGCAGTTTCAGAGACAATATAGAGCACAAATAAAAATCAAACAAATCAATCTGGGATTAAATGCAACTGGAAAGAGAAAAGACATAAGTGAAAAAAAAAGAATTAAAAAAAAGCAGTGTTCCTAACAGCTATGACAGCTAAGTAGAATCTTCATAGAGCATTTTGTGAATCTAAAGCTTACCTGGAGTGGAACATAACCCTAACCATGAATTTGGTGGGAGAAGAGATTCAACATTTACAAAAGGATGTGCAGAAGCGTTTTTCTCCAGAATGTCACAAAAAGCTTCAAATTAGAAAATAGAAGAATCATTTCAGTATAGATTAAATAAAGACAATGCAACAACCTAATAACCAAGATAACAGAATTCTCATCACTTTCCTTTACCTTTTCTGAACTTTGATCTAATTTTATGCAAAATCCCGATAAGTGTGGTGCCTTCAGAGGTAGCTTTACTTGGTCTAAGTTCAAGGACATCTCCTGTGCATGAATTGGCATAGAACATTTTTGCCCGCCAATGTCGCTATCTCCAAATAAATCAGATCTCCAAAAAGCTAAAGAAACCGGGAAAATGAATAAGAAAGACAGAATTGTTGCCTTGCTAACTTCCATTCTACAACAAAGTGTAACAGGTTATTTCAAGATAGGTTAAAAGAGGCACAAATGCGGACCTTCTGCACCTCGGGGGAGGGTCAAAGGATGAAAATTCAATGCTCTCTACACACTGAGTCTTTTTGAATGACATGACAGCAATCTACCCCAAGACATCCTCCATGAATCATAGGGTACTGCAAAATGGTCACCATGTTAGAGACCACGTTCACTTCCTGTTACTAGAAAAAATTAAATTAGACGAATACACCAGCAATCATCTCCAAGGAACAAACCCCAGTTGTAATATCAGCTACTTCAGAAATCTCATTATAATCTTCCAGGTGATGAGTAGAACCATCTTTCGTATGCAGTAACAAGTCATAGCATGGGAAGAAACAGGTCTTGGGGGCGTCAAGAAGAAATTGTCTTATGTCCATGATGGAATCTCCGGTGTTCAACTGGATTTGTTCATTAAAGTTTCAACTTGTTGTGTTAAAAGAAAAGAATAGAAATATAACTAAATGTCAGAATACACACGGGGCTTTATTCCTATAAGAAAATTAGCACCTCTAGCTAAGAATTAGAGTACAAGATATGAGACTTGATATCCAGAGAACAGATACTTATATAACACAATGACAAAGTAAAATTCCAGGCATTGTTAAGTACTTTCGCCCACATAAAACTTACCAAACAACAAAAGAAAAGTTTCATGGTCAACTTAGCACACTTGTAGTTCAAACTTCTAATCATTTAGTGTTTTAACACATACACAGATGAAGGTCACCTGCACCCAAAGCAGAGGATCAACATTAAAAACATCTGCTAGGACACTATTCATAAGACTTTGAACAAAGCAAATGCTTTATGGAAAACACCAAATTGGTGGTGCGAAAGAACAAATAAATCAAGCATCTAAATATCCTTTTCGGTTCCTTTTGTATTGGGGAAATGAAATGAAACTGACTTGTCACCTTGCTTGTGTTGGGTCGTTGAACTTGAAGTTTCAGTGTTCAGTAGTTCCGGGTGGTTTTGATTCAGTTGAATCTGGAACGCTATTTGCATCAGCTCTCCTGTTCTCGGAAGTAGAGATATCTTTCACAGCAGCAGTGGATGATACCTCCGAGTGGAGGGCATTGATTGATCCCCTCCGGTTCCTCCTTTTACTGGATTTTCCCGCCATTTTGACCACCTATAGCAAAGGTAAAAGGTTCCAAGGGATTATGGATCGTTGAATTTGGGTTGGAAACTTGAGGGAGATTCAAGTTATGCGATGTTATTACTAAGAAAGAACAAAGATGAACCCATGTACCAAGTTACAGTAGAAACTTAAAAAAGAAGGAACGATGATACCCAAGTAGCTTATAGCACCAAATATCCATAAAAGTAGAATCAGAACGAAATTCCTATAACTCGCCAACATGTTTGTTAAGAAAGGTTGAGGAATGGAACAAACAAGGCACGTCCCAGTGGAAATTAACCTCTGCATTTGCACCGTTAGTTAACAAACAAGCATTTCGCAGACCAACAAAAATAAGAAAAAGAGAAGAATATCTAAAATGGTGAGGAAGAAGATACGAACAAAGAAAGTCAGGAGGAGGTGTGTACTGTGAGGATTTACGCTCTCCTGAAAAAGAGCGGGAGGGTGAGGTTTTTTTTTAGTGACACTCATCAACTTACAGAGCAAAGCAAACAAAATAAGTGTTGCTCAAAGAAAGAGTGCAGGTGAGATGGGCCCAAGTTTCTTTCTTGTTCCACTTTCACCCACCTCGGCTCCATGCCTTTTGGACTCCATGGCCCATGTCTTCTTGAGAGCACTTCTTGTTTGTCAGTTTCCAGATTGAGCGGTTAACTTCGGGAGATTGCAAGTTGTTGTTGTTAACTATATTGATGGGATCAGAGTTGCCATAAAGCAAAACCCACTTACCACCAAATATCCGCCCACCATTGCAGGAGATTTTGTTGAACAAGAGCTTCCCAGTGATCAATCCAAAAGGGAATACATAGGAATCCTGAAAAAAAATCGTCTTTTGATGTTGTTGACTCTTCCTAGCTGTTTTATCTTCTGCCATTTTATGTTCATACTGATTCCTAGAATGATGCCAAAGTTCTCAAGAATCTTGAAACCTAACGAATTTGGCTATCGCTGATCTTCCCAAGGGCTGGGACGTCAATTTAGTGTTAAAGCTAGCGTCTTTTCTATTACAGTAACTACATAACTATCAAGCTTTCCAGAATTTCAGTTTTTACAGGTTTGGAGATAAAAGAACAACGAGCATTTTAGTTTAGCCACACAATCAAATTTGTCAAGCTCAGAATAAAATTTTGGTAACATAGCATAACCACCACTTAGTTTTAGCATCAACTAAAACTGAACAGTAAGTTGGAGACTAGTTCCTTGATAGTTGATACAAGTCAGAGCAAAAGCATGAAGAGTTGAAACAAAAATGACATGATCTGTGTAACTTGGGATTAGGAGGCCAATGCATGATGGCATGACTTTGAACAAACTTGCTATATATATATGAACTACTCAGAAAGCCAGATGCTTTACATAAGAAGGAGAGAACAGAAATAGCTGCTCATAATTAAAGATGAAGCTTTCCGGTGCTAAGTTCCTGCCATTGCTGATACTCGTGGTTGTGGCAGCTTTATTGATGGAGCAGAGCAAATGTCAGGCTTGTACTAGCACTTTCTTCGCAGCGCTCGTCCAGCTGATACCTTGCAGAGCAGCGGTTGCTCCATTCAGTGCCATACCACCAAGTGATGCCTGTTGCAATGCCGTGAAAAGTCTAGGCCAGCCTTGCTTATGTGTTCTGGTGAATGGACCTCCGATATCCGGTGTTGACAGGAACATGGCCATGCAACTTCCTGACAAGTGCACGGCTAATTTCGAACCATGTACCTTTTCTTGCTAACACTCACACAGATTTCTTGTTATTCTGGTGTACATAGAAAATTTGTATAGGATTTGTGATTCAGGTGTGATTAATGATTCTTATAGCAGAAGAATCAGCAACCTGTAACACTCTTTCTTCTCTCTGTTATTGACCATTTGACTGTGTGATTGATTTTACATGTATGCAGGTGAAACTATGAAGAAGTAGAAGTACCAGAAAGCTGATCAACATGGCAGGTTAATGTAAGAATAAACGTGTGGTGATGGATCTGTCCGAGGGGCCATTTCTTTAGGCAGTCAGAAATAAGATAGACAATTACATGTTAATTTAGTATAATGGATCATATCTGTTCTTTTCCTTATCAAGATTATTGTGGTAAAATATTATATTAAGCGCACAATCCCATTTTCTTTGAATGTCCTGATCCGATGAAATCACTCCCGACCGCAGTCTTAAGAACAATGCAGGCGTAATTCTGTTGATGATGAGATCAACTCCCTATTACATAATTAATACATATGATTCAATGTTCAGGAAGAAAACTATAATTCAGTTATTTCAACTGCATTACATAAGTTTTCTAAATCTAATACGATTTGTCCTACAAGATGACTTCCCCACATCATCAATTCACGTCATTCTTTAATGATTACTCATTATGTACTTTATCAACAAGGAAAGCAGCCCTTATAAGGACATGAATGCAAGGCAAGGTCCTTCTTACAATACCCTACAACCCCATGCCTAACAAGAACGGAAACCGGATTCACTAATACTACTAGTTGCAAGAAACACCAAGCATAGTGTCAAACTAAGATACTGTTATTAGAATTCTTAGGAGAGATCATTCAACGATTGAAAGTCCTTGAATTTGTATATCCAATTCGCCCAGCAGCAGAACAAAAAAATTTCTTGAGTTTGGCTATGGCAGAGTAAACAAACAGTTAAGAAATTTTTTTCTATTATGATGTAAAAATATATGTTGCCTACAGAAGTTAGTCCATTTGGATTATAACCAGATAAAATTCCTATATTGTTGAAGATTTGAAATTTGATCTTCAAGAACTACCATTTCCTAATAACCCTGCAAATTCTCAATGAAGGAAGAATCTATCACCTGCCATACAAAACTCCAAGCTTCAAGAGGGCGATAGCTATTCTATGGTAGGATTGGCATTCTGTGCTAAAAGGGATGGTGCACATCATGTAGGAAAACAATGGTATTATGTACCGCAACAAGTCCTTCTCCCTGACCCTGGCTCCTGCGTTGGGATAAGGATGGCAGTTCCCCTGAGAAGTGAAGAATTTCCTTCATATTCATTTTCCTCGTTGGCAACAAGGGACTTCTTACCAACAATTCGATAAATCTCCGTCAAGATTGAAAGGAAAGCCGATTCAACATTAGTGGCATCAAGAGCAGATGTTTCCATAAAGAAAAGGTTTTCCTTTTGGGCAAATTCCTTAGCATCCTCAACAGGTACAGCTCGAAGGCTTCCCAAGTCGGACTTGTTGCCTATAAGCATGATGACAATATTGTTATCAGCATGCTCCCGCAACTCCTCCAACCATTTGGCAACATGATCAAATGACTGACGTTTGCTTAGGTCGTACACAAGCATCGCCCCCACTGCACCTCTGTAGTACGCACTTGTTACCGCTCGATAGCTGGTGTTGACACAAAACAAATTACAGGTTAAACATTTTCTAGTCCATCTGCAAATGCCTTTATCAAACATTTACATGGGGTTAGTTCATTCAATATTCTCAACCGTGTCGTAGCTTACAACTTCTCTACAGTATCCGAACAGATCTCTAATAAAGCACCCAATTTCAATTAGCAGAATGAAACTACCATTCCATTACAACGAACATGATAGAGTTGCTATGTGAAGAAGCTTTATCATGCCATCCTAAAAGAATTCTTTATGTCTGCGAATTGCAAGACTTTCAATTAACCTTGACAAGCAGCAACAAAATCAGAACTTCCTTTCCAGCACAATCTTCCCATCTTCACACGAGTGAATTTTCTTTGCCCACAAGTTACTGGGCAAGAAAGATTTGAGGAAGAACACAATGAAGACAAGAAAAAAGAAACAACTCCAAGCACACAACGAATGTAAACTTTACAAGTTCAGCACGTGATGATCAGATCAGTTCTTAATAGAAGAATAAGTTTTGAATAGAAGAAAGTGGAGGGATTAGTTTTTGGTACTTAATCAGGTTCCAGTACAAGATTTGACAAAGACAATGATTTCGGTATACCATGAAATCGTCAAATAATGAAATTATGTCATTCACTCACATTCACCAATCTCAATCCAGAATCAAACTCGTCGGGATCGGAATTTGTCAAAAGGAAGGGGCGGGAAAAAAAAAAAGCGCGCGAGAACGTACGTATAACCGCAAGGCGTTGAACTCAGTAACTAAATCATGAACAGATCGAAAGATCAAAGGAAAACAAGAAAAGAAGTACCGTTCTTGACCAGCAGTGTCCCAAATCTGAGCCTTGACAATCTTGTGATCGACGATAAGAGTTTTAGTTTGAAACTCGACGCCGATCGTGGCCTTGGAGTCTATGTTGAATTCATTCCTCGCAAATCGAGCCAATAACTGCGATTTCCCCACTGCCGAATCGCCGACCAGCACGATTTTGAAGACGTAGTCGATCTTTTGATTCAAATTCACTTGTAAATTCGGCATCTTTCAGTGTAAACACCTTCTTCTCTTTCAGTTTCAAGATCAAATTTTTACATATATATCGTCTATCACCTATACACACATAACCCCATCAAGATTACCTCTAATCTATCAACAGTTCTTATCAAAAAAACAGTTGAATCAGAAGATCAAACACAATGGTTGGTAGATTAAGACATGAAGGAGAATTTGTGAGGGGTTTGTTTCGTTTGATGCAAGAGGAAAAGGCAAAATGAGAATGATTTTGGAAATAATAATAAATAAATAAATAAACATAGAAATCATGAAAATTAACGACTTTGGTCTATATGTGAGCCTACCCAAACTTTTTTTTAACTTCAATTAAATTTAATAAATTTCTATTATTTCCTTTCCTTTAATTTCTTATTGTTATTATTACTGCGTTATGAATAGACTGCTGGATATAAATTTCAATGTTTTATTATTATTATTTTTATTGTCCACGAGATATTTTAGAAGGGTTCTAATTATAGAAAGACACCTTTAAGTCATCCACTCTCAGACTAATCCCCATTCGAGTCGAATAGGTTCCTTGCGGGAGGGAAAGCTCTGGCTTCAAATTTTAAACCGCTGCATACAAAATCCTTTGTACTGTCATATATAACAATCTCTCTTGTTGGTCATGCATTTTTTTATCTTTGGAAAGCAGATTAATCTACAGGAATCATAAAGCAAAAGATGTAGCAGAGTTCATCTTTCTAATTGAAGATTGCCTACAATGTTATGACCTTACAAAAAAAAGCAAGCATTTTTACAACATCTAAACCTGTCTTTCTGAATATTTTTTTTCTGGTATCTGTACAGGTCGAAATCATTCAAGGGGTGAACAGAGTTTCTGTTTCCTTGAGCACGTGCACTTGGCTCTAGTATCCGTGAGCATCTGCAGAAAGTGAAACTAATTAGGTAGGAGAAGGTAAGAGCCACTTTAGTTCAAGCTTCATGTGAACTTTTCTGTATGATTACCTCCACCCGTTTCTGGAGATCTTTAATGTACTCAACAGCCACATCTAACATATCTGCCGTGTTTGTTTGCTGTCAATAACCAAAGAAAGAGTATGAACATAAAATGGAAGATAAGTCTGATGCAAAACAAATTAAATAAGTGATTCCAAACTACCTTGTCTATGTTGGGAAATAACTCTTGGAGTTTTCTCATCCTTTCACTGATACGAGTCCTTCTAACCTATAATTTAAGCATAGGAGATGAGTATACAAAATGGATGATTCATTTGTTTGTTCTTGTTGCTAAATGTAATATATACCCTCTCTGCTATGCTTCGTGGGTGGGTAGCACAGCCTCTTTTAGCTCGAATTTTGCAAGGAATGGAACTTTGAAAGTGCAGAAGTTTCTCTATGGAAGTCTTAGGCAAGCTCAAGTGGTGAGTCAAGCCATTCACACCATTTCCAGATTGTCCATTCTGAGAAGATACGATCGTAATTGTCAGGATTGTACAAAGCATAATAGGATGAACAATAGCTACAGATTGATCTGCATATTTGAAAACCTGATTGTCTGAAGTGTTGAAGCTAGAGAAGAGGTTCACATCATTGTTCTCCACCGTTTGAATCAATGAATTATCATCCCAAGAGTCTTTGGAGAAGTCGGAAATGGAATGTCTCTTGCTATCTTTGACATCAGAATTACAAGCACTGAAGCTTTCATCTCCTGTTTCAGAAATCCTGTGCAAATTCCGAGGTCTTGATGGAAAGTTTGCATGATTGCTCAGCCTGCTAGTTGACGGAACAGCTTCTCCACTCGTCCCATTGCAAGCTCTAAAAGGGTTCACATCTCCCATTACAGCAAGACCTGTGTATATTGAATAATAATTTTTCAGAAGTTGAACAGAAAAGGATCCACTAAGAATTTGTAAGCTAGATGATCAGCACTAAGTTACATGCTTAAGATCTCAGATTTATCATGAAAGTTAAGGAAGATACTTGTATTATTGCATCAATAGCGTGAAAGTTCAATGGAGAAAGCAGAAAATGACTAAAAGCCAACTCTTTTAACTTATGCAAAGTACTATCATTCCTTCAACTTGCAGCTAATAAAGGTTTCACAAAATTTCCTGCAATTCTGACAAGCCTATCAGGAATTTCAATTTTTGGGGAGGTTTTCAATCTGGTTTTTCTTTTGCTTTTTCAGCCTGACAAATGAAAATGACCCATCAGCTAAATGAATTCCATGTATCACCAGAAAAATTATGGAATTAAAAGCCAAGAAACCACAAGATTCAGTGAACCCACACCTGAATTATACCTATTAGCAATTTCCTCAGAGGAAGAGATGATAGAAGTACATAAATTAGAGCAAGTAGCAAAATATTACCACTATCAACGCCTAGGTTGGAGAACAATCCAGCTGGAGAGCTGTTTTGCCTAACAAGATTGGATCCATTTCCAACGTTCGTCTTTTTCACTTGCATAGGATGCTCCAGCGAAGGAGAATTCATAGCCGAATACGAACCAGTCAGAGAACTCCGAGTAGTAGCTGATGAGTTGTTATTAACGTGCACTGTTACACTTTGATGAACCATCTGTGAATCTGCCGCTACTTCTTGCTTGATCACTGGTCTCTCTCCGAGTTCTTGCAAGTCATGAAAATCAGAGCCACCTGAACCATTAGACTCTGTTTGCTGCACAAATCTACCAAACCCGCCATCCATTTCAGGGATTAAAGATCGAAAATAGTTCAAATCTTCGAACCCAACGCTGTTGCCACCTCCACCACCTCCATGATCATTAACGAGACTGTCAAAGAATGAGCTCGGTGCAGAGCGGTAACTCATCAGGCCTGAATTATGCTGTTGCTGTTCTTGTTGGTGGTAATGATGGTGATTGAACTCCATGAAATCTTGGCTCTTTCTCAGTTCTCCTTCAGGATAAATGAAACTCTGACCATACAGCAAGCTCATTTCTTATGCTGCGAATTCCTGAAGATTACCAATACCATATATCATTCAATATTGCAAAAAAAAAAAAAAAAAAACTAACAGAACTCCAATACTAACCATACCTAAGTTGCTTTAAGCGATGGTACTCCAAGCCTAGACTTTACTTGGACTCCTGATTTCGCTTGTTCTTTAAACTAGAATGTTAAAATACCCCAAGAAAGATTTTAAAAAAAGCTCTTCCTTCAACGAGAATCCCAACCTGGAAGGTACGCAAACAAAAGGAACATCAATTCACATGTCAGATAACGAAACCCAGAACCAAAAAGCTGGTAACTTCAGTCATATGTTTAGTCCACGGAGTCTTTAAGCCTCTAAATTTTTCTAAGACTGCGACAATGTTAAGAATGTACAAGAAAAAGAAACAAGCTTTGCTTCAGCTTGATCTGTGCTCCTTGTTAGCTTCAAGACAAGAACAGTTGACGTGATATTTTTTGACATAACTATCCGGAATTGACAAAACTCGAATGCCCAGATGAGAAAGAGTAATGATCATCAAAGTACCTTAACCTGACATTTCTGCAAAAACACTGAAATCTAGAAACAGAGCAAAGACGTGTTGTCTCTTGTCTCAGCCCCGAGCTTGTACATTTATGGAGTCATTTCTTACAAAAAGACCCTGGAGGTTAGAATTAATTGCTGAGGACTGCCATTGGTTGGTTCCGTGAGAGCACAGGTAAGCACGCACGTTGACTAAACTGTTCTCGAGAATTACCTGTATTACAGGGACTTGGGGTTAGGTTTTTCTGAGGATATTTAGTAAACTAAACCGAATTTGATAAATTGGATCGAAACCTAATTTGTCATCTCTCCCAATGAATTGCAGAAGAGTATATTCTCATAATCAAAGTTTAGTTTTAATAAACATTTTAGTAGTTATTGGGAAAAACAATGTTATCCAAATAGTGCTTGGACTCTTCTATTACGTGGAGAGTTAAATAATGGTGTCTTGGTGTTGCTATTTGTGCTTGCTGCACTTTTGAGTCTATGGAAGAGCCAAACTTTCTGAGGTAGGCAGTGTTTAACCTCTTCAGTGAACCACAGCTGTTACGAGGCTTGATAGCAGAGTAATTAACGATTTCTTTGTCTGTTTTGAAAATCAGATCGGACCAGCTGGTTTGACCAGTTTAATCAGTGACCGGTCGGTTATTCGGTCCGATTTATCCTTAAAAATTAGTTCTCAATTGAACCAGTGAGAATCGGTCGGATCGGTCCGGTTTGACCAGTCTGACCACTGGTTTAATAAAATTTTTATTTTTCTGTTTTTTTTAATTTTTTTGGTATATTTTGTATTTTTTAATATTATTAATATTATATATAATTAAATATAATTATTGCATAATTATGACGTCACACTGATTCGACCGGTGGTTGAACCGGTCAAACCGGTGACCAGTGAGACCTCCAGTTCGATGACCGGTCCAAATTTCAAAACACTTATTTCCTTCTTATCCATAAAATTTCAAAGTGTGTTTTTTGAATGTATCAAACATAAGAATAATTCACAAATTAGATTATGGATGTGGATAAACTACTTACCTAGTCAACCAATTTGTGTTTGTTTGACAGAGTACGAACAAAGTCTGGCATTCACACGCGGTGGCTGCCCTGAATTGAGGTTTTTGTTTGCTTCTTAAAATGGAAACTTATTATGAGCAGAATACACATTTTGACCGCAGGAGGCTCCATTAAATGTCAACGGTTACGCATCTTATCCGTGTTGCACAGTTAGTAAGCTAGCTGCACTGTTGAATGATGTGTGCTCTGGATATTATAGAATTGGTTGACTTCGACTAAATTGTCAGCGCTTTAAATATGAAAGGCGAGCAATCAACAAACACCAGTTTCTTTCTTTTGACCATTTAAATGGCGTAAAATTATAGTCGGTAGAGTTGGCGCCGTTTGTTTTCCCATTCTAGCCTTTATGTAATCACGATGACACCGGCAAGGTACCTTACCTCTGGAAATTTTGCTCTTATTGGATAAGGGTTTTAGGACAATTTGATGCTTTGACCCTACATCTACTCCCTCTGTGTGGCCATCCGATTTCCCACTTGGCCAGTCGGTGTCAACTCTCCTGTACAATGTTTCTTGCACTAAATCACGGAACACCGTAAACTTCCACCAAATCAACTCTTCCTTTTCTTATTATTTTTCACGCAGATGATAACGAAAGAGTACAACCAAAGTGTGGAATGAATAAAAGGAACTGACCATGTAATAAGACGATAATGCAAATCATTAAAACATTCCCCTCTAAATGGTATTCATCTGATTGCAGGAAAAGAAGGTAACCAACATTAGTTAATAACAAAGGCCAATACAAGCCGCCATATTTACGGCAACTAAAATTGTGTTAGTGACTCACTTACGATTGAGGTTAGGTATTACTGATAAAAGGAGGTACGATCTTGTAAGATAATCTATTAGCCGCAAGAAGATATAGAATCAGACAAAGTGCTTTATTCCCTGATGCTAAATGCAATGCTTACGAATCTTCCATTCTGACGAAACATGGAAGCGAAGTTTTACAAATACCAGAATATTTAAGACCACACACAGATTTGGAACAGCGACTGACGTGTACAGTGCAGTAACTCCTCTCCTCTCCTCTCCTCTCCTCTCCAACGTTATCCATTTTGGTGTCAAGTGGGCCAACATGTGAATGGTTTAATCAGTTCTAGGAAAAGAAAGGGCATAAAGTTTCTTATTCTACTCAAAAGAAATCCAACTGAATCCCATACCAGAATCAGCCACTCGTAGTTACGGAAATACATACATATATATGTGTACGTGTGTGCGCACTTTGTGGTGAGATGTGATTTGCTGTAATCCTAAAGTGATTAGGACCGTGGAACAGAGCATTTTAGGATCTTAAAAAGACAAGTTACATAAGGTGAGAATTTGTACTAAGATTCTTGTCTTTTATTATTTTTGGTGGATGCTGATAAGGACTCATTGGCTGGATTCCACTATAACTCCTTTGTCTGGTTGCCATAGTTGGGAACTCACTCGAACATGGATGCCTTGCCCTCTAAACCAAAAGGTAGCGACTGTCTAGCCTCCATAGATGCCTTTCTCCTTGCCTGCCTTACCTTACCCACAGTTGCACCTGTGAGAGATTGAAATTATGAGAAAGTAAATCAACTTCTGCGAATGAGGCCACATTCATATTCCAAACACCAAAGATGTATAACTTCACCAGTACAAAGTTTTAATAATCACCAGCTAAACTCATGTGGCAACCTCTTCTTCCCCAAGCCATAACAAATTGTTTTCGTAATACATTCAAACATAGATTGCAGTTCCACTGACATTTAGGCAAATTTAGAAACAATCTGAACCCAGCTCAACCAAATTGTAAAATTCGAAATAATTCCAACTGTAGAAATAAATTGAATTGAAACTTGTTATAATATGATAGTTTTGCTCCATTGTACGTCATTAAAAACAATTCGCTCACAATCAAGATCATTATCTACACGTGCACCAAATCTAAAATAGGAAAGAATATCAGCTTCAAGGGGTAGTTCATAGTTGGAAGACAGTAACCTCGCCACCACTGCTGCTTCTGCAAATTTAATTCCAAAAATATGGGAAAAGTTGGCGTTTAACACAACTTCACGGACAACAAACTCAAGAATTCTGTCAATTTAACAAGGATCCTCTATTCCTTGAAATGTATAGGCTCCTATATGATTCTTTAGGATGTTCCTGAAAATACAAACCTCTGGGATCGAGTGTTAAAGTAGTTGAGACACACTTAGTAGTATGCTTTTCGAGGATTGTTCTGCCAAAGAGAAACCAAAGATAATTAGAACAAGTCTAAGATGCAACTAAGAGAAAGCATAATATAGGATTTTCAATAGCAATCCACATGATATCAAGCCATATGTTCCCAAAAAGATGTACCAGAGGATTAGGTCTATAACGATAACCAAGCATCATCCGCTTCTTATACTGCTCATAGATATCATCATCTGCAGTCACGTCACCAGGATTCTGAGCACCAACACCCAAGTTGTCTTTCTTTACATTACCAGCTGCAATTGGATCTGATATACCATTCCTGGAGCTCCCCAAACCCTCACCTAAGAATTACACACGGTGAGTTGAATGCACATCTGCATAAGCTATTACAAATACAACCTAATACACATGCATAGTGTGCAATTCACAAAGTCAAGTGGGCACAGATGCTCAGTTAGAGAGTACCTTCCCTCCAACCCATTTTTGACAAAAGCTTATGGCCAACATTATCAGCCTGGATTCTGGCCTTCTCTGCAGCTTCTCTAGCAGCTTTTTGTGCAGCTGCATCATTACAGTTAGCCAGAAACTTCTCAAGCTCTTCTTGGGGGATGTAGTCACCCATGTGATGACCTCTTTTTGCAGAAGCCGCTACAGAGAGAAAGAATTCGGTAAGCTAAACACTGCTTGAAGGATAAAAGGGAGACTAAATTTCCAGCACAAAAACAAAAAACCTTGAAGGGAAGCAGGTGGGGGCATCTCATCCTTGGAATATTTAGGCTGTCTCTTCCTTTCTTCCTGAGCAGCCTTCTTCATGTAGAACTCCATCATTGCTATTGGATCAGAACCTGCAGATGCACTAGATTCATCTGCATGGTAGAGTAAACGTAATTATGGTCATAGCTTATATGATCCTGAAAAAAAAGAAGCAAGCAAACCAGCCCATCTATCTAAAGGAAACATGACATTGAACAGAAATTTCTTGAAAGAAAAAGTTTCTAAAAACTGCAGGATCAGACAATTGTAATCATTAGTCAACAATTGTTTTTTACAGAGTTTGCATAAACTCAAACACATTCATAATAAACAGATATATAGCGACATACCGCTAACAATTCTTCCAGTAGACATTTGTGCAGAGGCCTCCAAATAGAGCTCTTCACCAGCTTCATATAAAGCTGAAGCCGGGGTTTGAAAATTTGACTGCTGATGATGTGATCTTTGAGAAGTACCTGTAGATTTGGAAGCTGATGCAGTGCTACCACCTACAAAAACCAGCTTGAAGTGATGATTACTTCCAAATGGAGGAGAATTGTCTCTCGAAAGGGAAATTTCAGACAACGCAAACTTGCACTCACAATAGAAAGAAAACTTGACCTCACAATAAATTCAATAATCAACATATTGGTACTGATCTGGGCGAAGTGCGACTGACTTATTCCTACTCTTAAACAAGCATGTTCTAAATTTGAACAGATGTCGTATATTAAGGTGGGAAGGATGGGAAGTATGCAGATGCATGCAATCAAAAGTGTGCAACATGAAAACATATTGTAATATATCAAAGCCACTTATAGGGTCCAACATGACATCAAAGCCCTTAAACCCCTAAATTAGCAGATAAGATATCAATTTTCAAGTTTAGATTTCAACCCTCCATAGAAATTGGACCTAATGTATAACTGGAACCATGCCGAATAAAACTGAAGCAATTGAAATAGGCTACAAAAAAGTTAAGGCTCACAAATTGATGCAACTCGAATATTTATGATCAGAGCATGAGAATCAAAGATATAAACTCATATGCGCCAGAAAAATGATCGTAAACACATAAAAGACCCAAGTGTTAAGTAGAACTGGAAACAAATATAATAGACCTTAAATTGCTTTTTTTTTTGGTTTTATAATGAATAAGAACCACTGGCAGCTCTGCATGGAAGTTCATTTGAAACAAGGGTAGCAGCACTAACCACTAGTTGAGATTTGAGAATCCTTGGTCTCTGAAATAGACTTTTCCTCCTGAGCAAGCCGGTGCTCATAATACTTGTAGTCTGAGCAATTCTTGTCAAATAGAAATCTGGAAGCAAATCAAAAGATGTCATAAATCTAAAGCATCAAAGTTCCAAGCACACAGCATGAGATTTGCAATAAGCTTAAAAAGAGAGATCCAAGTACAACAAAATGGTATTACAGAGGACATACTTAAAAGGTGTGTCACCCGGATTCTTCTGTCGTGTAACATCCTCAAACTGCCTCCCATTTTTTGCGACAAAACTTGCTAGTTTGTCTGCAACTTTCTTCACTGTGAGATCGCTTGGGGAAGATGGTGCTGCATATCACTTATAAAACCGATTAATACCGAGAGCATGAAGAATGGAATAAATTACTCTTGTAGCAGGCGTGCCACATATGCCAAATCTTTCATTGTACATCTCTTTCCACCAATGTTGGTTGGATATGCATAAGCTGCATTCATGAGACAACAAATATTCAAGAACGTTTTGTCCTCTTCATTTTCTGGTTAAAGATTAGAGCATGCAAAGGGAGATGCTCTTCTCAATTGCAGTGTAAGTAATGGTTGGGACATGAAAAACTTTCAGGAAGTAAAAGGATGGGTGCATATTGACGTTTCATAAAGGTAAAGAAAATAATTACTTTGATAGTCAACATTATAGAAAACCAAGAAGCAAATTACATAAGGTGAAGAGAGAAGGAAAACATCAATTAACTAAAGTCTTCCTGTGTAGCATTTTTTTTCATTGGGCAGACATCAGGGTTGAGAAGCAATGGCCGCCATAACGACTTGGAGCAAGTTCCAATACAAATACGTCAAATAATCAGAAAATAAAAACATAAATGTACTAAGTAAAAATGCTAACTAACATGGTCTTCTCGAATGTTCATGCAAATAGCAATGCATATGAAACTACAAAAAGAAGTTAATTTAAATAATGCCTAAATAAAAGGCCGTCATTGATATATTGTCACCTCGAGACATCAAGTACCAAAGATCAAGAATGAACCTATATTGAAACCCATTCAGATGAGAAAATATCTATATAAGTAGTAATTACCAACATCAGCAGGTCTTGATGACATTTCATAGACAGCTGGTTGACCCAACTTCTGCCTTTTTGCATCACTTGGGACGTTCCCAACACCTCCTTCTTCTTGCTCCTCCTCATCAGCGCCTAGCTTAACAGCAGGTGCCACAAGCTTTGACTTCTGTTTCAAGCTGAACGCAAGCTTGCCTCCTGAAGCTGCTTGTGAGCCCCGTACATCATTAGGCTTTGATTGCATACTAATTTTACTGATGGAAAACTTAGGAGTCACAGTGCCCGAAACAATTGGTTTGGGTTTAGAATCCTTTTCTCGAGCAGCTTTGTCTTTCTCCTCAGGCTTATCCTGGTCCTTCCCCTTCTCTTGTTGAAGTTGCTTGAATCTCTCCATGAAAGAACCATCATTGACAAAAAGACCAGACGGAGCACCTTTATCCATTGCCAACAAGTCCGGTATAAAGAAGCTGTTCACTGGAATTCACTGATTAATAAGTACGGTTTATAAACACTGAGACAATTATGTGATCTACGACTTGTTGAGCTTCTTCCCTTCTTAATAATACACAAACTGTAGTGTGTTTCACTGAAATCAATAACGAAGAAACAGGAATAAACAATGGTCTTGTACCAAATCAAAAATCAAAAAGTTTACTTTAGAATTCCAAGATTATCCCACATAAACCACTACGCACTTTGTGATAGGAGCTTTCATCGAATTTTTATCCCTAAAGTTGTAACTCGGTCAATTTCACACAAGAGGCAAAGTGAAACTGTTTGATTTTCTAATGACACGTTTACTTGACTTCTAAATGATCTTGCAACCCTGCGACCTACTCAAACATTACATCACAGATCAATTACATTGACTTTCCGCGTTGCTGTATTTTTCATTTAAATAATAAAGAAACCAACAAACAGTTAAATAATCACGTCGCCCTATAAAAGCTATCGCTCGATCCACAAATGCAGATCCAAAATCGAATCCACAACAAATTTCTTGTTCAGTTTATCGTGAACGGCTTACTTTCAACAAAAAAAAAAAAAAAACACAGCTAATCTTCAACATGAATACCTAAAAGCAGATATGCAAGCATAAACCCTAACAAAAATTTCAGATTCACGAGGACCGACAACAAACACACAACAGAAGTCGTAGAGAACTTGAAAAAGCAATTACCTAAGGAAAGCAAAGGAGAACCCGCCTGTTCGATGCCCTATCGGGATTCTTGATCGCAAAGCTTTTAAGGATGGCGCTAAATACTATAGCTTTTCGTGAATAACTATCTGGAGCCACCGAAACATAAATAAAAAATAGGGGAGGCGTGGTATATGTATATGTATATATATATATATACACTACACAGTAACAGTAACAGTAACAGTAACAGATTGCGAGGAATAGTAAATTACTAAAATACCGGCCAAGTCAGCTAATTTCCTAAATTACCCTTATTCTTCGTCTCCATCTATCTTGCCTTCATCTACAGTCATCACACGCAGTTTCAGACTTTTCGAGTGTCCAGCAGCTGAAATGGAGACAAGAAGCATCAGTCTCGGAGCTCCTTTATCGTTTCAGTTCCGGTCAAGAGACTTTCCATTGCCACCTTTTCGATTGGGCCAAGCAGTGAAGAAGCCATTAACGCTCTCACTCCATCTGCGACTCTCTCCTCTTTGCTCTCTCTGTAATCCTTCACTTTTTCCTTTTCTTCTCTGTGATAATATTGATTGATTTAATTATTTTCTCTTCTTCTGAGTTTATAGAATTGCATATCTTGTTTGTGTGTGGTTGCAGCTAATGGAAGGAATAGGAATGTGGGCGATGCGATAAATGAGGTTTCACAAAACAATAAGCTTCTCCAAGTAGTTTTAGTGTCTCCTCAGGTAATATATTCTGCCTATTATTCCAAGAAATAGGCTTTTTTTTCTTGATTGGTTATGGAAATCTGTCCCTCACTTTAGAAGACAAATGAATTGCGTTTCTTCGTTTTCTTTGGGTCCTGTACTTGCTTGGCAGATTCCAGGAAACACAGGTTGCATTGCCAGAACATGTGCTGCATCAGCTGTTGGGCTACACTTGGTTGGGGTATGTATCAGTATTACCTTTACCTATTCTTCATAATTTAAGTTACCTCCATGCATGCTTTTATCAACTTCTCTGAAAATGTCTACTACCTTTCGCCCTTGCAATGCAGCCCTTAGGATTCCAAATTGATGATGCTAAATTAAAGCGTGCTGGATTGGACTATTGGCCGTATCCTATCCTTACATATTTCATTTCGCTTAGTGCTAGTTCTTCCGTATGATTTAGCCACACACCATTCTCATGAATCACAAACTCCCAGCATCAGATTTTATGTGCACAAAGCTCTCTTGTGTTTTACTGGAACTTGACTGTTAACTGCAGATATGTTGTTCTGGAAGTTCATGATTCCTGGACAGAGTTCCGAAACTATTTCATGCAACAGGTTACTATCATTGTACTTATAAACCTTAATTTTCTTCCTCTCACATTCTGTCTTCGTCTCTCCTTTTGTTGCAGGAAGGTTACAAGCGTTTGTTGGCATTCACTAAAAGAGGAACAACAACTCATTCAGTAATTGACGCCTTTTTGTTTTCTCTTCATGTTAAAAGATAATTTACTGAGAATCTATATTTGGTTTTGGTTGTCTTGCTTTAAATAATGTCTGCTACCGATGTGTGAATTCAGTTCAGCTATAACTATTATTCACTCATTGCAGGAATTCTCCTATAGGAAAGGGGACTACCTATTATTTGGCTCAGAAACCAGTGGCCTACCTCCTGAAGCCTTGCTGGACTGTAAAAGTGAAAATTTTGGCGGAGGGACCATTCGAATCCCCATGGTTGAAACCTACGTTCGATGTCTGAATCTATCAGTGAGCGTTGGCATTGCTTTGTATGAAGCATCCCGACAGTTGAACTATGAACAGATGAACATCCATTCTCAAACAGTTGTCAATGGCAACCAACCAATCATAATAGAAGATATTTTTGCTTGATTTCATGGTTTCACAGCTCTCAGGACTTAACTTTTTCTTCATTATAGGAATAGAATTAAACCAGTTGTAGAATGATATGTAGAATAGGCATCACTCCATTACAAGACTGAGCAGTTGTATTTGAGTTTGACAAGGAGCTAAAGATTTCCTGCAAACAGTTTTTTGGTATTGGATTTCAGAAAACATTTACAGATAGGAATTGGGTCGATTAGTTTGGATGAGAACCAACGAGCCAGTCATCAGACTAGTCCTTGAGAGTCTGAGACAGGCTGTATGTCTGGGGGACTGATCCTCTGTCCCAAAAATAGTGTACCTATTCTGTCCTAATGCATTCCACCCATTTATTTGTGTGGGTCCTACATAAATAGATGGGTGTAATGCATTGAGACAAAGTAAGTACACCATTTTTGAGACAGAGGATTTGAAAGCATATGTCTGTTCGAGTGTATAGGAATTCGCTATTCAGATGAATAATAAGAATAGCAACAAAAAGAAAAATCCTTTGGGTAAATATGCTTATGGTTTTGACTTTAGGCTTCAAAGGCTGGACCTGGAACTGAAGACATTTTAGAATAGCCATGTGGAGTGAAGGAAGAGGACGTACAGTTGCAAAAATGGAGATGCGGGGGATCGAACCCCGTGCCTCTCGCATGCAAAGCGAGCGCTCTACCATTTGAGCTACATCCCCTTACGACATGCATGACTGAGTTGAAATCTATATACTAACAGAAAAGATTCTGTCGGTCTACTGCCTACCTGCCTGGAATAGACAGACAATCACTCGGTTAGCCCAGACAATGTTTTGAATAGTGAAGTTTGCTTAGATCAGACAGATTCATGTTAAGGAAAGGAATGTAGTCCTAGTCTCCAAGGGCTGCAGTATCAGGACATTGACATCTGAACCCCTGAAACAGGAGGATAGGACCAAGCTGACAAATTCGTCAGGAAGCAGCTAGCTTCTTTAGGACAAGATCATGATTGAATCCTCTTTTTTTACCCTTTCTTTATTTCTTTTTCTTATTACACATGGTGGCAAATTTTGAACCTATCGTGCAGCTGTCTGGACCAGTTAATCGCGGTCATGATCTATCAGAATTTCCATTTTTTGTCTGTCCCAACAGTGAAACTGAAAATGAAAACCATATGTATTTAAGTCCTGCAGGGTTGCATCTATCTATTTATCTATTCTACATATATAATGTTGCTGCACATGAGAGCTGAAATTTCAGTCGGCTACATTCATTGTTTGATTAAGATGGTAACAATAGTTACATTCCTGTCATTATTCTCCACAATAATTTCAAGTGCAGTTCCAGGAAATTCTAACCTAGCTGATGAGGATGTGTAACTTTTAACTCGAATATAGGCTTTCTGGTTACTGTACGTATTGCTATCCAGAGAATACCATTGGGATTTCAGATCCTCCTGACTCTAATACAACAGGGGCTTTTGTTTGACGTTGAGTGGTTGCATGTTACAGCTCATCAAAGGATAAACCATCGCTTTCAATCTTAAACAAAAGGAGCAAACGATGGGAAACCGGACATGTAAGATGATGTCATATTTGCATGTGAACAGTGACTTCCAATCAGAGTATTTATATTGTCCCTTCTCCTCCTGTAGCTATCCTCACGCAGGTCCTCCCACATATATGCAGCAACTAATCAAGGGTTATTCTTAATTTAGCAGAAAAGTTAGTTGGAATATACTTTTAACTTCTTGTGGACATAACCAAAATCTACGACGAGTTGGTGTTTAGGTATTAATTACAAGTTGAGAAGCTGATGTGTTTGGTAATAACAAAACACTCTTCTGCACCAAAACCGAAAAGGTTTTTACCGTTCCCGTAGGACTCACTCGTGCGATCTTGGGAACATTAATATTATAAACAAGCATGCACCCTGGTCAAATTAGGGACTCTGGAATGATGAATAAGGCAATCCTCCTTAATTACAGGCATCGAAAGTGACGACTGTCCCCTAATAAAATCAAAGTAATTAAGATTCTTGTCTCTAAAAAGGGGTTCCTATGTGATAAACTTTCAAACGCATTATCGTATATCACACACTGGAGGGTACAGTGTGCATGAAACTGAAACGAGGAGAGGTCATCTTCTAGTTACAGTTTATTGTTGAAAGCCAGCTTGAAAGAACCAACCAACCCAGATCCTCCAATATAATAAGCCGAAGTCATCTACAGGCATGATTTTGAAAATGCTTGAAACCTTGAATTAATGGCGTGCTTTAACAGTATCTGAAATCTGATAAGGCGTGTTTTCCAATGTGGGCAATGGTCAAAATCTTTTGTTTTTTGATATTGCCAATGGTCAACATTAGTTCCTAAGAGCAAGAGGTCGAAATTCACATCTTGTACTTATTACGCATTGTGAAAAACTAAATCCTGGTGTCCCCTTCCTCAACTTAGATGGAAAAATATAAAATTACAGCTGAACAGACTAATGGAGTTTTTAGTCCCTCTTCTTGGAAAACGAGGTCATAATACATATAGAAGAAATGACTTTTCAACTCAAAAGCCATAAAGGAGAATCTCAAGACAGAAGAACAAAATGGAATTCAGGATTAAAACTTGACATGACTTTTCATTGTTCCCTGGAGAATTCATATTCCTGAACAGTGTGTTTACTAATGCTCTTGGAAGAATCCAGGTTCTGGTACTACTGTACAGTGTACTTCTCTTCAACTCGTTCGCACCATTATTTATAATTTCAATCAGGTGAAATCCTGCACAAGAGTCAGAATTTGCCAAAACAAGAAAATAAAATTTGTACTTTAATATATATACGTATATATTTTTTTTTTAATGGAGCGTTATCTTTGTTTTTCCTTTTTTCTGCTGAATATCGACTCCACGCATTAAAGCACTGGAATGTTCTGTGCAGGGTGGCTTCCAAGAGTGCAACAACAAAGAGCAGAAAGGAAGGAGCCAAATTTAAGAGGGCAAATTGACAATGAATGATATTGGAAACGTCATTATCGATCAAGTGTTGCCATTTTTACATCAAGTGTTTGAATGAATCCGTTAAATTACTAATCATGTTTAAGTTGTAATGTTAGGGAATATATATAACCAATTAAATTGGTCTCATACAATAGTTTAAGTTATTATGGTGAAACGGTTAGTTAATATAATATCAAAACTTTTGTAACTAAATGATTGTGAGTTCAAATTTTACCACCCACCTATTATTCAGCACAAGATAGATTGAGTTTGTGCAAGTTTCAAGCTCAAAAGGGCTTTCACTTTAACGGGTGTGTTAGTAAATATATAAAATTAACTAAATTGGCTTTATACAACAACTTAAGCTATTACGGTGAAACAGCCACTTAACTAATTAACTTGCAAGTTTTATGTTTCTATTTCCATACAATTAAAACACCAAAATTGCTAGTTAAAGATGGAAATGAAGATGATATCATATAATATATGGCTGCTTAAAGATATTTTTATTTAAAATTTTGAAAAAATACATATCATCATCACCCAGTCTGAAATCCCGCATTGAAACAGGGTCTGGGGAGGTCCGATAATACGCAGCTTTACCCCTACATAGTAAAGAAGCTGTTTCCGGTGGACCCACATGCAGATGAGACAATAAAAGAATGATGCAGGTAACAAAAACAATTCATAAAACAGAAAATCCATGAAAATACAAGTAATGGGGAAATAAAAGCACTAAATAGAAATGATAATAA
>JAOSBK010000004.1:178376-191037 GCA_027568895.1 Erythroxylum shatona
AAAAGGGGGGGGGGGGGGGGGGTTTGGAGTGCTGAGACTTCGAGTATGGCTCTGATTATATAATATATGCCTTAAAACTGACCATGTGAGTGCTCTGTCTTGTAAAAGTTAACAACACATATATACACATAGGATTCAGTGTTTACATTATCAGAAAAAGGCAGGAGGTGATTCTGGCTTGAGTTCGGATTCTTTGAACTCGGATTCTTTGTTTAAGATTATTCTTTCCTATTCTATTCATTTGAATTTTAATCATTCATTTATGCGGGACTTATATAAGACCTATATAAATAGACACGGGACTCACATAAATAGATGGCTGAGATTCAATGGACAGGATAGGACAGAGTAATCTTAGACAAAGAATTTTGGCCCTTGGCCTGAGTCCGGATCCTCTGTCCAAGATTACTCTATCCTATTCTGTCTATTTGAATCTTAACCATTCATTTATGCGGGACTTATACAAGACCTATATAAATAGACATGGGACCTACATAAATAGATGGCTGAAATTCAATGGACAAGATAGGACAGAATAATCTTGGACAAAAAATCCTGACTATCTTGACCTGGGGGTGGGGTTGTTGAAATCTAAGATGATTATATTTGGTAGCATCATTAAAATCCAAGTGATTATGATTCCATTTATATTGTCAAGCAAGATATGATTAAGCAGATCTTCATGTGGTATCTAATAATTAAAGTGCAATCTAAATACAAAGTAGGAATGTAAAGACTAAAGAAATATATAGGTAGGTAGATGGTAAAAGTAGTGTATTTAGTGGGTAAAATTGAGAAAAGCGGGATAGGCGACCCACCATAAGCAACAATTGCATGTGTGTCATGTGATAAAAGATAGCAATGATGGATATATGAATCAAATGAAACCATTCCCCACCGCCTCGTCTTTAGCGAGAGTAGACGAACTCTAATAACTGTCACGTAATAATCCACACATGGGAACCGACAAACATTAGATAAGGTTGGGAAAACATAGATATGAATTAATAAACAAGTAATTTAGCATAGGTGCAGTTGATGCATGATCGAGAGAATATGGCGAGTGTGTCCTGTTCTAAAAACATCACACAAACTCAGTCATGTGACAATGCTAAAAGAAAAACAAAATTAAGTGTCGGATCGGGTGGATTCAGAATCCATTTATACTTGGACAGACATGCCTTTTTTTATATTATGCTTAACAGTGATCTGAATTCCTATATAGTTTTGACAGACATAAAAGCCTGTCTCAGGAACTAGTTTAGGCTGGCTTGTTGGGTCTGATCAAAGCTAATGGACCCAATTCCTGTCTATTAGTGTTCTGAAATCAGATACCAAAAGCCTGCAAGCTAATGGACCCAAATCCCCTCTGTAAGAGTTCTGAAATCCGATACCAAAAGCCTGCTTGCACAAAATCTCTAAGCTTCACATATCATTTTACAATTGTCAAGCTCAAATACATTTGTTTGAGTCTTGACGCCTACTCCACATGTCATTTTACAAATGGTTTAATTATATTCCTACGGTGAAGAAGAAGCTCGAGTCTAGAGAACAGAGATACCATGAAATCAAGCAAAAATATGTTCAGTCATGATTGCTTGTTTGCCATTGACAACTGTTTTGGATTGGGTATCCATCTGTTAACAGTTCAACTGCCTGGATGCTTGATACAAAGCAATGCCAACACTCACAGATAGATTAAGACTTCGAACATGGGCAGCAGTCAGTAAAGCAAGAGAACTTACTTCTGAGAACTTATGTTTAAACATGAAGAGAAGATCAAAAGGTGGCAAACTTACTTAATGAGTTGTTCCTCTTTTGGTGAATGCCAGCCAACAAACGCTTGTTACCTTCGTGGAGCAAAGGACGGGGAAAGACAGAATGTGAGAGGAAGAAAAATTAAGGTTTCCAAGTACAACGACAATGACAGTAACTTCCATAAAAACAGAAAAGAGCTTTGTCCACAAAATCTCTGATGATGGGATTATGATTTTTGAAGCTGATGCTTGCTATCTGCATATGCGCAGATAGCAAGCAGTAGTAATAAATGCAATAGGTAAGGAGCTAGCATAGGATACGGCCAGTGGTTTAGTTCAGCACGCTTTAATTTGTACCATCGACTTGGAATCCCAAGGGATTCTTTTTCGGAAACTTTAAGTGACATCAACTTTTGATGTAGTTTCTGCAATTGAATTAGTGTAGAACTAGAGACGTTGGTCACTGATATTATCAACTTAAATCTAAAGAGCCAAGTTTAAAGATTGAAAGACGTTGGTCATTAATCTCAAGGTTCAGGCGTAGGTGAGTTGGTAAGAGGTTATTTTAGTTTAAGTGAGGTCACAGATTTAAACCTTTCTCATGTATGCAGTCGTTTAAAATTTGAGGTCAGAGTTTTATTTTCTACAAGAGACTTATCTGATTTGAGCGGAGATTAGCCTAGATGTGGATGACTTAAAGGTGTCTTTCTATAGTTGAAACTTTCCTATAACACCTTATAAACAACAACAAAAAAAAAACAAAAGAGGTTGATCACTAATTTTTTTTCATACATATTTTGCAGGATGAAGACAGTGACAAAGTGTCTTATGTTGAAATTTAAGACCGTTAACACTGTCCTTAGAAGAATGATAATGACCTCTGATTTTGTTCGTATGATTCGATTCTTTTGGGGAAGTTTTCCTTTGAACTTAATCCTTTTACTTTCAGATGGGATATCATACGGAAGCGAGCATTGATCAAGACCTAAAAACCATCTATCAATCGGTAATTTTTAAGTCTTTGATTAAATCTTCAGTCTTTAGTAACTTAGTTTTTGCAACTGCTATTACAGTAGTATTGGTATATGTCATGGTTCCTGAGAGAAGCCTTAAAACACGTGTTTGTTTTTGCTAATAGCTTTTTTATTCTTATTGCTAATCATTACGAGAGTTCCTTTTGTCCTGTTCCTTTCTTCACTCGTACAAAAGTTGACCCAGTTCTTTGTTCCTATTCCTTTCTTTAACTCGTACCCAAGTTGACCCCTTTCTTTTCTGCTTGTACCGGATGCTTGGTCTACCAGCCCATGTAAATGTCGGCTACGTCTCTAGCATCACTTTTATGTCAATTGAATGGCTTTATTATGTTTTAGAATCACATATTACTTTGGAATTTGATGCCAAGCACTGCATCCGCCCGCAAACTTATTAAAGTATTACTTATTTGATAATTGGTTGATTGCATTAGTTATTAGTTAATAGTTGATTATATCAATTATTTTGATCAAAAAAATTTTATTACCTATTTGTTAAAGATATGTGATAAAATTAGCTATTTATGTGTAAAATAAATTATGAGAACATGATTTTAAATAAAATTATAAGAGTATAAATATTATATATCTTAATATTTTGTTAAATATACTTACAAGAATTTAGATTTTAGATATTTAATTTTACAAAAATTAAGTTTATAACTTTAGTAAAAACAAAGAATATAATAATAATAATAATAATAATAATAATAACAACAACAACAACAACAACGATGATGATGATGATGATACATTCAAAAATAAAATATAACAATCCAAATGAAGTTTAACAATACAATTCAAATAGAGCAAAAGAAATGAACATCGTCATTTAAAGAAAAGGTTTATAATAATTTAAAGACAACGTCTAACTATCAATAAACTAGGAACAATATTATCACGAATACTTGTCATCTTCTGAGTTTTTTGTTCTTCAATGTCTTCTTGTGAAGAGTTAACTTCAACATCTTCAAATACATTTAGAGGTATAAATCAATGATCTTGATTGATGATGCTAAAAGTTAGTTCGCTGATTGTACTTCTTCTAATATAGTTATGCAACGCAAAAGCTACACAAATTATTATATTTTGATCTATTAATGAATACTTCAGTATTTTCTCCAATATCTTCAATTGAGCTCATTCATCATTGAGAAGTTGTATTAAGAGCGAAACTCCGATTGATGATACGTTGTCTTTGAGTAAGGTGTCAAATATCCTTTTCTTTCCTGATAGCCTTTGTCAACCACGTAATATTTACCTGAGTTTCTATAAAGGCAATATAATTAGTATAAATGGTATAATAAAAATTCTAAATCATCATCATCATCACCCAGTCCGAAATTTCGCAATGAAGCGGGGTCTGGGGAGATCTAATAGTATGCAGCCTTACCTCTACATAGTAGAGAGGTTGTTTCCGGTAAACCCACATGCAAATGAGACAATATAAGAGTGATGCAAGTTCTACATCATGAATAACAAATCCCACAAACCTTCAAATTACCAATCCGTAGTTTTGGAAATTTAAGTCTTGAATTACTGATTGTATCAAGAAAAATACGAGAATCGTGTATTGATCCCTCTCAACCCGCTAAAACATATGTAAATAGTAAGTTAAAGTCACATACTGCCAATACATTTATTGTTGTTATTTCTTTCCGTCCTCTGTATCTCATTTGACCCTCTTCTGTAACAACTATCGTTGTATGTGTACCATCAGTAACTACAAATCAATCCTGATATAAAACAATAATCATAAGATGATAAAACAACATTTTTCAATGGAAAAATATAACGAAGGGGGAGGAAGAAAATATTCAATTTCCTTAAAATGTGGCATATATCTAGCATCATTGACAATTTGTGATGGAATGTCTTTGAATTCGAAATCTTTTGATACGAGTATATCCCTTAAAAATTCATTCATAACAGTCAAAACTTTTTTAAAAACTCTACTCACAATTTCACCAGAATGTCGAGAGCGCTTTTGGGTATCTCTATTAGAGGAACCTTTACTTAGGACATACACGAATAAACCGATTTTCTCCAAAATAGACATCCTATCCAAAGGTCGCAAATCATAATTATTTTCCAAAACCATACATAACGAAATGTATTTTGATTCATCCTAATTGCATTAGAACACCATTTTTTATGACCATTCAATAATTCATTCATCAATAGTTCTCCTATTTGATAAGAAGTCATGCATGGTTCCTTGTATATATGGTTAAAAAATGCACACTCTTGTAACCCGCTACACAAGCCATCGAATCCCAAAACTCATTCTCATTGTCCAAAAATTGCTTCATTTGTAGAAGTTGCATAATTTGCATAACATTATCATTCATACCTACAAATTAATAAGTAAAATTATATTGTAAATAAACAAGATACTTATATGTCTAAATATAAAGAAATAAATAATATAGCACGTAATAAAATTATAGATTACCAACAAGATAACATAATATAATATAATAAACTAACCAAATTCATAATGTCTTAAAAAACACCATGACAACGTAAGTGCACAAATAATAAAAACAATAAACTAAACATAGTAATGGACATACATAAACTATTTGTATTCAACCCTCTTTATATCATCTAGTAAAGCAAAAAAAAAGGACCAATTCACCCACAGATCTCGCAACTAGAAAGCTAAAAGATTTTGACGTCTCCGGTCTTGACGCCTTACAAAGTGAACTAAGAGTCCTGGCAAGATAAGGAGAACAAGAATCAAGATCGAAACGTGTAAAATACAAGGGAAATGGAAACAAGAAAAGAGGAAACTGTCAGTTTCTCATAGTAATCTATTATCGCGATTGATCCGTTGTCGCAGCTACAAGGATTTGTTTTCGCGACTGATATGGTAATATAAAGAATCTAGAGAAAACGAGAGTGAAAGTGATTCTTCTAGAGAAAACGAGAGAGACAGTAACGAGGTTGGCCAAAAATTTGAGGGCAAAATTGACCTTATAGGAAAAGTAAGTAGCTGATTGCCCTAAAACGCTGCTTACAAGCAGTTTCTTATTTTTAGCTTATTGGGTTGAATCAACCAACCAAATCAGTCAATAACCAAATAAAATAAATAGTTGTTTGATAAAGTCAAATAGCTGATTTTGGTCAATCAGCTAAAAATTAGCTGATCAGCTATCAACCAAACAAGGCCATAAGCTTTCTTGCGATCCATTCTGAGGACAAAAAGACCCATATATAGAAATGTCTCAATAATCCATTAATTGCATAGAAACAAGTCAAAAACAAATAAAAAATAGATAGGCTAGGGACTTGAATAAAATAAAAAAAGAAAAGAGATATGTAGTGGTATAATTGAATGAAATCATGTCATTGAAGATTAACAAGAAACTTAAAATTCAAAAACTAGCAGAACATATTAAACAAAAAAGAAAGGGCATCACTTTATCTTTATCCATTCATGTTATACGCCTTGCCTTATCAAACTAAACCAAGTGAAATCGGAAGAAGGATCTACAACAAATTAATAAAACCATACTATAATTAACGATGAATAAACAAGCAAAAAGCATAAAGCCTTTAATAAACAAAACTTGAGAAACAAACGTAACAAAGTGAGACAAAGACCTCAAGGCGAAGCAACGAAGATCATTATGGTAGCAAACCCTGCAATTTAACAAATACTTAGATAAAGATAAACCTCAAAGTTGGGTTTGACAGAAAAAAACACAAATTTGACCAAAAATATAGTAATTACGTGTTTGGCGTTAATTTTTTGTGGACGATTTTCAAAATCATCCCCAATGTGAATCCTTTGACGCATTTGATGTCAATTTTTAAAATCATCGCCCAATCTAGGAACAATTCTAAAAATTGTTGTCAAATATGAATCTTTTTGAAAATTGTCTTAAAAGGTTAAACCTTTAATGATGATTTTAAAAATCATCACAAAAAGTTAAACATTTGACAATGATTTTGAAAATTGCCAGCAAAGGTCCACTTTTAACTACGATTTTAAAATTGTAACAAAAAAACGTGACCAAAAGCTTATATTATTGTGGTGAATATCACTTCTATTAAAAAATAAAATTTATGAATTAAGTTAAATTAATTAGACTTCCATAGTGTAGTAATTTTAAAGATAATTATTAAAATTTAAAATATTACAATTAGTATTTTTATACTTTAAAACATTGCCCAAATTCACACACTATCCCTAAATTATTAAATCTACTATTAAAATTTAGTTTGAAATATCATTCTATGTGTCCTATTTTTTGACATGGATGTTAATGAGCCAGAAATGGCACTTAGAACTTAATAATGTTTCTTATGCTTTCATCACCTATACAAAATGTCATTTGTAGTGAACTTTACGTTTCATCTTAATATTATAAGAGTTAATTACAAAAATAATCTCAAACGTTACTCAATTTTGGAATTATAACTCGACATTAAAAAAGTGAATTAAATACTTAAATTTTCAATTTCTTTCAATTCTAGCCCTACGTTAATATTTTCGTTAATGTTGTTGACATGGCTTGCCACATAAGAAAAAATCTTAAACACTTATACACATCAGACATAATTAAGTTAAACTAAATCACGTTATTTTGGGATTGAAATATGCAAATTAAACTATGTCAGGTCGGTACGATACAACAACGATACTTTGTCATACTTGTTTGAGATGACAATAATATGGTTTCTAACAATCTGAATGAAATTTCAATTTGTCACCCTAGGCCCTTTTTCTTTCTTTGCGAGAACGAATTGATTTAGGGTTTTCAATTTCAACGATTTAAGCAGCAAGTTTGATTTAGGGATTTCAATCATAAAACGACTTAGTTTAGTTAAACTTAATTAGTTAAATAAGTTTGATGTGTATCAGTGTATAGAGTTTCTGTCTTATGTGGTACGTCACGTCAACAACGTTAACGAAAATACTAGCGTCGACTTATAATGAAAAACTTTTGAACATTTGAGTATTAAATTTCAACATTTTTAAGTTCGGACTGAAATTACATTCAGAGATTTTTTGTAATTAATCCTATTATCAATGCTTATTATTTATGACCCATACAATAATGTGTGGGATTGTTTCATTAATGCTTTTAGCAGTTACAGTGATAATGCAATGGGTTATTTTAACATTTTAAAGTATAAGCTGTATATTATAACATTTTAAATTTGAAGATTAACCTTCATTAGTCTTAAAAATTAAATATGAATATATAAACAGAGAAGGAAGGAACAAAATTTACATATATGTTGATTTGGAATATGAATATGAAATAGACAAAAGTACTATTATAGATGATAGGTGAGATGATTATAAAGGTGAGATGATTATAAGCATGGACGGAGCTACAGTGGGGGCACTTGCCCCCACTGAATCTAAAAAATTTTAATTTAACATTATTATTTTAAATTTTAATTTCATAAAAAAATTAAAATTTTGCCCCCATTAATTTAATTGGTGACAAAAAAATAAAAATTATAGATATATTAAGATATTAAATAAAAAATAAAATATGAGCCCATCTATTTTTATCAAAATTACTATTATTTCGGTCCATGATTTTTTTAAATGAAAGCCTTCAAATAGAGAGATAAAAACAATATACTTAATTGACTTTTTTTATTCAGATTTTTTTTACCCTTTTGGATTCTTCATCACACTACTTTTTGTCTTTTTGGATTCTTCTTCCCCTAACTCCACAAGGACTACCACACTCAAAGCGAAAAGCAATAATCTATGTTGAACACAATTGTGGAAAGGATTCCCCCACAGGCCCCACCCCGTTCTACTGCTGATAGGCAAATTCTCACTTCTTTTCTTTGGAAGAATATGTAGTACGTATAATTTAGAGATGGGTTCTTGTAAGTTGTAATAGAGTCAGTACAGTTTTAATCTTTACATTTTTTTAAACTTTTAGTCAAGACACAAGATAAGATTTCTCATTGAAACTTTTACACAGAGAGAAGAAAATATCAAGGAGAGTTAAACAAAGTGATCCGTTCGTCCTGGTCTTTTCAGAAGTAAAAAGTTGTAAGTCTGTAATAGATAGCAAATTGAAGGTTGACAACTGACAAGGTAAGGATGAAACTGTTAGAAAATACAAACTTTTAGACGAAAAATCGTAGCATATAAAGTCGTAAAAATGAACAAAAACAGTACAAACTATCTAGCACTGATGATAATAAGGATAAAAGAAATACCCTAGATGCCCTTATGAATTAAATTGAAAATAGTAGAAGTTCTCGTATTGATAAGTGGAGAAAAGACGTACAGATGTACTTGGTAAACTCAAGCTTATCATAATGAAAATTCGTTATATCTATCCCTTTAGAAAGTGAAGGAAACATTATCATTAAATTTAAAGGTGTAAACAATGGACGACCCAGTGAAAATGATAAAACAAAATGGCATCCCTTCTTAATGATGCTAAATTTACAAAGATAGATTATTATTATTGCTAATAGATGATTGGTTTAAAGTTTCTAAGTAGTATAGTACATCCTTTTCCATATCAAATCCAATCGTAGTATATATGAAAATTTTACTTTTTGTTGGTGAATTTCATAAATTTGCATATGTGCAAAGTGTTTTTCAAATAGTTTTAATTAGTGGATTTTTTGTGAATAGATAACTTTTTATTTATTTTGTATTCAATTTGTCCCTAGTTACTTAACTTTGATTTCAGTTACGGACAAATTTATCAAAATGCCTCTTACAAATAAGGATTCTAGCCCCAACTCTTTAAAGCATCCTTATTTAGAAATCAATTTAGATGATCTTCAATGAAAATATGAGGATTCGTAAAGAAAGATTGTAATAGATTATATCTAAGAAGCACAAGATAATGATGTAATTTTTTATTTATCAAATATACAAATATTTGTATCTTTTTTTAATAATATAAGAGTACTTTAAATAATTTTACCCCCACTTAAAATAATTTTTAGATCCGTCCCTGATTATAAGGGCAATCTACTTTTCTCGTGCCATTATATTAAGCTTATATTGGAGATGATAATTAACTTGTTGGAACCATCCAAAATAGTTAAAAGTATCTATTTCCATCTCAAATCTCATTAAGTCGAATTATTGCATGCTTCGCCACTACCAATAGTTTCATTATCAACTCTTATAATGATATGCCTTGATGGTGAAACGTTGTCACTAACGATAAGGAAGTAAATGACTCCAATAATGATAATTCTGGCTTTAATTAGGTTGGTTGTCTAGTTTCCAATTCGGAAGTGAGTTCGTGAAGTCTGACTTAAGCTTCTACGACTACACCAGACCGCATGCAACCAATACAAGTTGTTTAGAACCAATCTGCTACGAGATCAGGCTCCTCTTTTGTTTTATAATGTCTACAGATATTATATATAGTTACCTAATTTTTACTGGAACATAATTATTTATGTGATAAATTTTCATTAATTCTACACATTAGATGGATAACCTCCCATATAATTGCTAAAGATAATGAGTACAAGAATCAGTAAAATATATATGGCTTTTCATTGCAATATGATGTGATAAGAAATGCTATGACAATCAAATGTATCGTTGAGCCAATCCCATAAGCTATTGCTGTAAGGTGGAAGCACTCTTTCCATCTTCTTAGAGTTGGAAAACTAGTCAAACTGATAATTATACTACATAAAAAATGTTGACAATGCCTCATCTTGTATTTTAAACCGATAGGTCAAATACTCGTGACTTGAACCCAAAGTTGAAAATAATTCTGAACGATAGTGATTGTCATGGCCAAGAAAGAGTATTGAAATAGAAGTACGATTTTCATGGGCCCATCTGGATTATGATTCATGTCCATCACACTTATCATTAGAGAAGAAGATTAAAAAAAGGAGTATACATCTTCTTTTTCTTGTTGTTGATCCTCAAAACACTAATACAAGATCAGTAATTAAATAATAAATCTATACTAGACAATATTTTATATTGAAGAAATGTATTTTATTCACTAATTTAGACATTTCTATTAAAATAATATGATTTTTGTTAAGCTAATTCCTTACTGAAAATCCATCTTTAGGACATCTCCTCCTACCATTAATTGCTATTCTGTTTTCTGATTGATTTTTGTTAAACTAATTTCTTATTGAAAATCTATCATTAGGACATTTCCTCCTACCATTGCTATTCAATTTTCTGATTAAATTGAGTTTACATCAAATCAATAAAATGTTTTTCAATTTGTGGAGTCTCAAGTTCTTTTTAATTTAGTTCTGGAGTACATATTTTCAGTAGGATCATCCACATCTTTATTGTGCACAATGCCACTTAAGTCCTATACATGCATCAATGTAAGAATGTGACACTTGACAAACCCCCATTAGCTTGTTAATGAGGAGATAGCCCATTACCATCAATCAATCAATTAATCATTTGATTCTTCTTACGTTCAAAATTAAGGGATTCAGCCGTATTCTATTAAATTTTATTTACATATTTATATAAGATTCTCCCGAATGTGTAGATAAAATTAACAAATAGTTGAAATATCCTAAAAAGAATATGATGTTTCAACCCGTAATTATGCTATCCCCTCTTAATTAATCCACTTTTTGATTTTAACAAACAATTGCGTGCTTCTAATCTAATGTTTTGTCCTATTTTAAAGTTCTAAGTAAAATGGCAGTGGTATCAATTTTCACCGATTTTAATAATGAATAAAATACACAGAACGCACTCGCTTTGGGTAAGATTCAAATGAAACAATATATAAAGAGAGATTTAAATAAAACAATATATAGAGTATAGCTACAGTAAACAATACCACAAAGTATTACGTGGAAGCAACCCCTCCGTGGAAGTTTGCGCATGCCTTAAAAGTCCAATTTATTTTAATTACATAGTTACATCAACACCTTTCGATGAGATCTAGTGGGTCCAAAATCGAACTTATTGCACTCGTGAAGTTTGTGAATCAAAGCAAGTGTCAGCAGCTATACCAAAAGTATGGATACAGATGTCGACATTCGGCAGATACAAACAGATACAGTAGTTCCCACCAAAACTGTTGGATAATAGAATACATCCATTTTGCGAAGATGGGGCTTTAATTGCATAATTGTCAGCATCTCATAAGTGAAGAGCCACTGATCTATAGCTAACGTATTCTTCTGCACATGTTCATCATGTATTTTCGGAGCAGACAATTCAGACAGAATTCGAAAATGATGATAAAAATAATATACTCTTAATGAATTTAGGTTATATAATTTCACTTTCAATTGCTAAAAAGTAGTTAGGAATTTGAGTTTCATTATAAAATATATTCTTTAAAATGTTAAAGAATTATTATAATCATTAAAGATGGATTAAAATAAGAAAAATAGCATGTATCATCTAATCTGAAAAAAAAGGAATTAATTGGTAAGTGATTAGTTTCAATGATGTATACGATAAATCAACATGCTAATTATACTTGATTTTCCTAAATATAGTATTAGAGTGAGTGAATATGAATCTTGATAATATTTAACATAAACTTTCTTGTGTTTATTTTGATAGAATTAATTTGAATATGGGTCTAATATTATTGACAAATTAAGAGAGACAAGAGTTAGGTGATTTGGATATGTTAATAGAAAACACCCAGACATTCCAACGACAAGATGTGACAAGATAGTAAGATAGTACTCAACGACTGTAAAAGAAAAAAAAAGGAGACGCCTTTGGTTGGATGTTAATTAATGGAATGGAATGTAATAGAATGGAATGGTTTATAATGGAATGGAATGTAATATAATAAAAAGTTGTTTGGGAAAAATGGAAGGGTTCATAATGTAATGTAGTGAAATATTGTTTGGAAGATGGATAGAATGGAATGTAATGTATAATAAATGACT
>JAOSBK010000004.1:207915-229120 GCA_027568895.1 Erythroxylum shatona
TAATAATAATAATAATAATAATAATAATAATAATAATAATAATAATAATAATAATAATAATAATAATAAAGTACAAAATTTATAATAATAATTGCTAATAACAACAATAACAATAATTAATAATAATAATAATAATTATTGTTATTACAAAATTTATAATAATAATAACAATAATTAATAATAATAACAAATTAAATATTGATACAATTATAAAATAATTAATGAATTACATCTTTCCAATATATTTGCAGGGGTATTTTTGTCATTAACACTATTTTTTGTTCTGTTTATTGCAACCAAACACATTTCTGTCCTTGGGACGGAGATAGTTTTTTATGTTCTGTCCACCGCAACCAAACACTTCACTGTTTCTAATTCTTGTTCTGTTCCATCTTCAAATTTTCATCTTGTTCTGTCTCTGTACGTTGAAGACGCTAACCAAACGCAGGATAAAGTCCTTCTCTTTAATTGACGATGACCAATTCAAGACCAAAGAACCTGGTATTCTGGATCTTAACAACCAAAAAGGGTTTGTTCAGATTCTGCTAAAGAATCAGCTCTGCTTTCTTGTGATGAGATTGGGGCGTGTTTGTTGTGCTAACCATGCAGTATCTCCTTCAGTGGTTGGTTTTGGTGGGTTGGGGGTCCTAAAATCCTGTCAGTTTTGTACTCTCAGTTAGTTTGTTGAGAAAATTTGATGTTCTCAAGAAGACACACCGGCAGCTGCAGCTGTCTCTGTCCTTTACAAAAACCCTTTTCTTTTCCTCGTCATTAAATAACATTATCTCTTCTTACAGAGCTTTGTTATTGGTAGGCTGCCTGATTTGGTTGCACTATTTTGTAGGGATCAGAGTGCAGCTGTACGGTAAAAAATCTTTCTTCAGTTCATTATTTCTTTTTCTATCTTAACATAAAATTAATAAATATTTAATAAATAAAATGAGATAAAATAAATAAAACTAGATTGTGTATATAATATTTTTTTCTATTCAAAATAATTGTCATTTTAGAGAAATGTAACATACTGAATTATTTTGAAAATATAATTTATATAATTACGATGTGAGAAAAATTAAAGAATATTTTTAAAAATAAAATTATAAATATGCATGAAAAATCGTGAACGACACTTATTTTGAATAATTAAAATCTCTTTAAAATGACACTTATTTTAGATAGAAAAGAGTATATATACTACAGAAAGGAGTGCGGGGCTTGATGTTCGAATTCGGTTAAACCAACAGAAGAAGTGGGTGGGAAATTACGATATGATCACTATTCTCGTAATTGTCACGCAACCATGTACAGACATGGAAGGAGGGGCAATAGTGGCATTGAAGAGTCAAACAAGATGGTGTTCCTTGTCTCTGTTTTGGTTTTGGGAGAAAAAGTTAATGGATTAGAGACAGGGGAAGAGAATAAAAACATTGCTATTGCTTTGGCTTTGGCTTTGGCTTTGGCTGTCACATCCTCTCTCTTTTTTCTCTTTTTGAGCACACAAAGACAGAGATTTGAGCTCTGTTTCTTCTTCCTTCCTTCCTTCCTTCCCTCCCTCTATCTGCTCTCAATGTCTGCTATTCATTCTTTCCTTTGAATCTTCCTCTCTTTTCTTGTTTTGTTCTGCTATTCATTCTCTCCTTTGAATCTTCCTCTCTTTTCTTGTTTTGTCCTTGGTTGGTTTTGCTAATTGGTAACTAGTTTTACGGTTGGTTTTTGTTGGCTAGCAGTTTTATGGAAGTTCTCCAGTCGAGTTGATGAGAGAATTTGCTGAATGAGGTACAGATTTGGTTGAGAAAGACAAGTCTGTTCTCTCTGTTTGGTTGCCTAGAAAACCGAGGAAAGTGAAGGAAACCGGAAACTAAAATAAAAACTATTTTAACTTCTTCTACTGCAAGTGTCCAAGGATTTAGCTGCGGCCGTTTTGGCTTCTTGTGGTTTAGTTTGGCCACTCCATTTCTTCTCTTATTTACGATATTCTTCAACAACTCTCTCCCCCCCTCTCTCTCACGTTTTGTTTGTATCCAAATGGAGGTGTTTGTTCAATGTTTGCCAATTATATATCTTTTTAGTTTCGAATGCTGTGCCAATATCTCTGCTTCTCTGCCCTAAAGTAGACCATTTTAAGTTTCCTCGAACTAAATGTGCAGATGTTATGCTTATAACCGTCCATCGTTTTGCAGGAAGGTTGAATTTGGCTTGCGGCTGCTGTATTGTCTAAAGCCGAAAGCTCTCAACTTTGTGAGAAATGGCTTTGCTTTTCTGTTTCTAACTTCCATTCTTTTTGCTGGTTAATGAGCAGCAACACTAATTCTTGCAGTGGGCATGTTACTGATGTCAAATGGTGTTTATTTGCAGGTTCATTTTGTTTGAACTGAACTCAATTAGGGTTCGAAATGAACGGTGACAGACAAATGGAAGTGCATTACATAAACACTGGCTTTCCTTACTCTGTTACTGAGAGCTTCATGGACTTCTTTGAGGGATTAACACACATGCCTGGACATTACGCTCATACTGGACCTTTACTTGATCAGGTGCAAGATGCGACTAATTAGGCTCCTGCCATACATTTAAAGGACATGTTCTCATTTTATCAGTATTGTATGCCTGTATGTGTCTTAACAGCTTCTTTATATCTTGTTTTATTCACTCATGAAATGGCATTTGCCACATCTTCATGTTTATCTTCCTGTTTACTGTGATGGTTTTTCTTCAGGAGCTTGTTCAGGAGAATGGTTACTGGTCGCTGAACTTGAATGCATACAAATTTGGATTTTCTGCTCCAGGTGGCACTGCCAATTTTGGTACATATGAGGCAAGTGATATTATGCCGCGGATGGACATTGCAGGAAGAACATGGGAATACCCTTCACCTTCTATTGTGAATACTGAAGAACCCACCACAACAGAAACACATTCTGAAGGAGATACGGGTGTGCATTATGTACCATTCATTTCTGACTTATTCAGGTTTAAAACCTATTTATGATGAATAGCATGGGGCCTTGAACCCTTTATTCAGTTAAACATAACTGTTTCGACTCTTTGGGAGCAACTACTTTAGGTGATTATTTATTTTGCTGTTCTTTTAAATCTTATTTTTCTCATGCAGGTATTCCAAGCCATCCAGATACTAACAATCCTCAGGTATGTCGATCTTTCACTGATGTGTTCTCAATGCATACTTGTGCTAAATTGGCAATTATGACATGACTATATTCCTATACAATTCTGATAACATCCTTAGTGAGATGTAACTTAGTATTCTGCTCCATTCATGGAAAGACATATTTAAGAATTATCTTCTCCATTTACTACCTTTTACTTGCAGTAGTGAGTGCATTACTAATTTTAGAGGTTAGACTTAGGATATGCACTGTATTCGTCTCTATGTCTAATTAAATGTAAATGTTCCCTTTTTTGCTTTTTCAGGATCAGGATCCGTGGCAAGATGATATTGATCCTGATAACATGACTTATGAGGTTCGTTTTATGCTATTTGTTAAAAAGTTGTTGCGTTCACATTCATGGTAGAACTTGACATTCTTCTGCTTATACAAAGATTTGGAGTGGATGCACAGTTTGAGTGGGTCTAAGAATTAAGCTAACCTAAAACGCGGGGGTTAGCATTTTGTGTTCACATTTATTCAAACAAGATATTCATCAAGCTTTTCTCTTAAAGTACGTTGTCGATGCTTGTGCTTTTACCACGTTATTTGTGGTGCTACAAATGTCATGGCTATTCTGATTGAAAATTTCGTCTCCAAATGAAGAAAATGGTGATGTTGGCTCTTAAAGTTGCAGTAACATAAGCTTATGGATTATGTTTGGGGTTGAGAGTAATGAATCTTTGTAATATCAAATATTAATACATGCACTTCTGTGCCACAGGAATTACTAGATTTAGGTGAAACAGTTGGTACTCAGAGTAGAGGCCTTTCACAGGAACTAATCAATATGCTTCCAACCTCAAAATGCAAGTTTGGAAGCTTCTTCTCCAGGAAAAGATCCGGGGAAAGGTAAATCAATCACATTTGTTCCTCTCATCAAATCTATCTGTTGTCTTTTCTCTTATCTTTAACTTCAATCAGTTGTTCTCTGGAGAACTGTTACTGCCTGCTCTTATATCCACAACTGATTTATGTGTTTGGCATTCATGAAATCTCCTTACTGTGTGATTCTTACTCCAATATTCCCCATTCCTCATTGTCACAGATCCTTTCCCTTTCTTCGAACTTTTCCATAACCTGCTCAAAAACTGTCTTACTGTTTGTGAAACAGATGCGTGATCTGTCAGATGAGGTACAAAAGAGGGGAAAAGCAAATTAAGCTACCTTGCAAGCATGTTTACCATTCTGAATGCATCACCAAATGGCTTGGCATCAACAAGGTACGATGAATGCTCCGATAAAACATTCAAAACTGTCCTGTAACACCTTTCTAGTATTTCCCTTTCTCCCTAACCTTGTTTCTTCAGGTATGTCCTGTATGCAACAACGAGGTATTTGGTGAGGAATCCAGGAATTAAGAAGGGAATCCATTGGCTTCTTCTTGATTTAATTCTTTTGTCTGTAATGATAGGGGTTTTAGTCAAGAACTAAGGTGATATACCTCCTCCTCCTCTTTAAACTTTTCTTCTTATAGTAGAACAACCTCTATACCATAGCCAGAGAACATGAATGTCAAGGTTGTACTATTTTGTATAATGTTCCCTTTCCTGTATCTAAAAGTTTACCATATTCTGGATACCCTTTTCCTTTCTTCATTAATACTTAATTTCTCATTATTGCTTTTACTATTTTATATCATCAAAAAAAAAAGAGAGAGAGAGATTCAATGTCATTATCAATATAATTCTGATGCAACTAGTGTACCAAATTTATTTGTAAAACATTATAATGCCAAGAATTAGGGTTTATAATTGACTGGGTAGAATTTGAGGTTTTAAGACTCAATTTTTAAGTTTGATCATATTCAAATGCATGAGTCTGAATTTGATTAAATTGTTGGAATTTATTTGTAAAATATAATAATAATACTAAGAAGTAGGGTTTATATTTGATCGAGTAGAAGTTAAAGGCCCTCCTATGGGATAGTCGAGTTGGTAGAGTAGAGGGCATGAGGTAAAAGATCTTGTGTTTAAATCTTCCTACTTATGTTCTCTCTATCGAGTTTGTCGTACAAAATTTGCCTATTACGAAATATCCAATTGACGTAATTTGTAGAAAAAGAGTAGGCCTTAAGGTTTCTAAAACTTGGGTTTTAAGCCCTGCGCTTCTAATTTTTTATTTTTTAAATTAAAAATTAGAAAAAACAATGTTACTTTTTTTAAAAAACAAATAATTTTGATTATAAGTGTTAAATTTTGGATGGGCCTGACAACTTGAAGTTAAGGCCCAACTAAACCTGACCTAAATCTCATGTCTAGCGGGGGCATGACATCACTTTTTTTTTTTTATAAAAAGATTCCTACAAATTACACGACTAACTGAGAGAGACTAATTCTAGCTATATCTTTGAAGATGATTGAGAGATATGCTGAGAGTGCAATTACAAATGTGATAACCCCTTATCTGAACCCTTTAATTGTTAGTATTAATGAATTTCTCAACCGCAACTAGGTTGTCCGCATTAGCCACATCTACCAAGAAGGCAATCGGAGTGCCGATTAGCTCACTACTTTTGCTGCTTCTTGTCCTTTAGGACTAACCACTTTTGTTAACGCCTCTATCGGGTATCTTCCCATTCTCTTTGAGAACAGTGCTAGGATTAGTTTTTTCCGTTTTATCATATAATTTGTACTATTTTTTCGATTAATAAAAAAAAAGGTGGGGATCTCACATTTTACTTGTGAGACATTGGCCGAACCAATGAATCTGACCAGACTTGCAGCTGTAAACCAATTGCATTGGACAAGTAAATAAAATAAAAGAACCCCAAAACATTAACCTACGGAACTAACTGACTTGGTCTATTTACTATATATTATAACTACGCCCTCCAACGGTCCGAAATACTAAGCGACCCCACCTTCTTAACGGTCAGATGACTCAGATCCCCACCCTCTTCCCTTCTGTAACTAAGACCCTTCTCACAGAACTTCTTCGTTTCTCTAACTGTTGGCTGGCTTCTTATCTTTGTCCTTTTCTGTTAGTAAACTGAGCTCTCTTTCCTCAACAATGGAGCCAGCGAAGATAGACTGGAAGAGGGTAGAATCCATATTCGTTGAAGACAGATTGTACGAGAATATCAATGCTCCCAAATGGGTTGATCTCTTGGCCCACGATGAACCCTCCATTGATGACGAATCCTGGTTTTGTAGACCTGGTATGCTTAAAAAAGACGCATTTCTTGTTTCTTTGGTTCTCAAACTCTCTGTTCGTTAATGTTCTTCGGTGTGCAGATTGTAATCATCCAAAGAAGGCCGAGGATTTTCTTAAAACTCCGCCATCTTCAAAGGTTCTTAATCTCGCTCACCCACCTTATTCATTACTAACTCAATTTTGTGTTTCTTGGCGCTTTTAAGAGATGGGTTGTGCTTTTCTTTTGCTTTTCAACCAATTGTTCTGAAGACTCTTAGTCTCTTATGTGTTGTTTGACTTACTGTGTTGCAGTTTTCAAGTTTAGCTGAGAAAACCAAAAGCCTTCTCAGCGACTGGAATCAAAGGTATTGCGAAGAACGGTCATGGGGTTTTCTTTAAAGATACGGTTCTGTTAAAGATTGGATTTTTCTTTATTGGCAATGAAATTCTGGAGATTCTGAAATGCAAATCTTATTCTGTTACAGGGATGCGAAGTTGACTAGAAGAGGGCAAATCCAGTCTTCATTTGATAAAACCAAATGCTACAAGGACGCCGAGAACCAGAATCCGAACATCGCAACACCATCAAACCACCAAGCCAAGTTCATGAAAGAATCCATCAAATCGAGCACAGAAAGGAAGAAACCAACTGATGACATCTCGAGTTTGGAAAGAAATGAGGCACCGAGGCTAAAGAATACATTATCAGCGAGGAACTTGTTTGCAGGGAAGGACATAATAAGCCATATTGCAGAGTTTTGCAATGAGTTGAAGAAAATGGCAACCAGAGCAAGGGAGAGAGAGAATGATGAGAAGTTGAATAATAATACTCCTTCTAGTGAAGTCGGTGACAGGAATGATTCTGAAGATAAAATGGAATTGGAAGAAGTAGAGATGAAGGAGAAAGAGAGAGAACCGTTGCTTGAAGTGAGTCGAGAGGAATGTGACAGAATTGACAAAGGAAGGATCAAGGAGAAGCAGAGGAGGATCAAGTAAGTTCACAAAATTCCTTGAATCCTCCATATCATGTCTTTAGTATTCACACAAACAATTGGGTCGGGCCTTCACGAGTCATGATGTCGAATTGAGCTGGATACCCATGTTATGTTATTCTTCATTCATGTGCAAATCAGTTTCTGCACTTTTTGCTCTTTGAAGTTCAACTCATCCTATATCTGATGTTGTATAAAATTACTGATCTTCAACTAAATTCTTTTAATGGTGGTCATATATGACAGCAGTAAGTACCTGTATTGATATCCAAAGCCAATTAGAGAAACGCTTTGTTAGATGCCTGAGTAGCTTAAATTTCCATTCTACTTAATGGCAGAAGAGTTGATGAAGCTGAGAACATACCCGTCTCCCTGAACTTGGCAAATGTTAAGAACAAAGCGGAGGAGCGCTTGCTGCAAATTCGGACTAATCCTCCGTCTCCTCAATGCTTTTCTGCAACTCGCACAGCCACCAAAAGCACCATCACCACCGCCACACCTTTAAAGGCTTCGAAATCCAGACTCATGGTACGCCAGGAATTAACTAGTTACATGTTTTCTTCACATGTTCTTACTCCCACATTCTACAACACAGGAAATCTCAGACTTATTCTAGCAATGGCAAATCAAAAAGGAAGAATTTCAAATCAGTTGTTCCTAAACTCGTTAGCTTACCAGAAGAGACTGATTTACTTGCAGGATAGGGGAATTCTTCAAGAAGTGAAGCAGAATAAGGAAATGGCAAGGAAGGAGGAAACTGAGAACAAAGTCGAGAACTTTCCCATTGTAGATGGAAGAGAAACAAAAGGAATGGATGTATTCTGGTTTCTAAAGCCCTGCACATTATCTAGCTAGCTAGAAGAAGCACTACATCCAATTTTTTCCTTCTATATTCTTTCAATCTTTTCATTTCATTTTCCAGTAGCTGTTCTGTGTTTCATCACTTGATTCTTTTTATTCTTTTGCTATGTAGTAATAAAAAACTGTCATCAAGACATGTCAATAAGCAGTTATCAGAAATCAAAATAAGAGGAGTGACCAAAACAATCATATATTCCAATCCATTTAACTAGTGGCCAAAACAATGATGATAACATTGCACTAGTGCTGTATATTGTATGATTGTATCAAAACCCTTTTTGGGGTGTCTCAACTTAACCTTTTCTTTTTCATCATTGGTAATGTACAAACAACTAATGCACAAACAACTTTAGGATAAGAAAATGTAGCAAATGCCAAACTTTATATAGCATATACTTTACCCACTTTCATATCTCCTACCAAAATTAGACAAAAAATGAAAAAAATTGAAATTTCCTTGTTGTCTTTATGTTTCAAACAAATTGTGCCTAAATGGTTCTTTATATTGCTATGTTATACGTATGGCCCAAATCTTATGTCATCCATTGCCGTTCGCTTGGTTAAGACAAGAAGGCCGGCCTACATAGCTGTCGCCACTTGACAATTTCTTGGAAACAAATGTTTTTGCACAAAGAAAAGCTGGAAGGAAACTCAAAGATTACTACTTTCCCGTGCTCTGTTCTGAGCTTTTGTAATTCAGCTGATCAACTACACGGTCCATAGTCAAGAAAGGAACTCCAAAGACAGAGTCTTTGGACTCAAAAAACACAACAAAAGTACTAAATCAAGCTTCTTCGTTGATGACCATATAACGTATCTAAATTCTCAAATTAAGCATAAGAAAGGAGGGTATCGAACGAGCAAAATCATCCTTTATTTCACCCAAACATCATCGTTACAGAACTCGAGTCATATCCACGAAACACAAATCCCGCAGTGATAACAAGAAACACCCAGAGCAACAAAACATCTCAACAAAAGAAAAACAAAAGGGTTAGAAGAATGTACACCAAAAGATCCATCTAATCCAACCTTAAATTGCAGAGCATGATATCCAAAAGCCTAGACCACACAATCCTTGCTCGTGGATAGAGTCTACTAGTATAAGCTCTTGACTCTCTGAACAGATCTTCCATGGTTCCCACAAAAAGATTCAAGCTTCGAAGAGGAGGAACATAGAGAGTCAAAGGAACTGCAGAGAAAGCCACCGTAAAGAACAGCTGCAACATTATCCAAACAACCAAACCACAACCCAGGAGATAAGAACTTGTTGGAAAACAGACAAGACACAGAAGAAGGTCTTCTGGGTCAGATCAAATCTTGAGGTTTGTGCCAGCGAGATGGAGTGAAAGAGACAGAGATATCTGTAGAAGGCGTTTTCAGCCTACAGCTACAGGTGGTCGACAAAATACAGAGCAAGGTGAGATTATAATTTATAAATAGTTTATTAGCGTTTTTGTTAGCCAAGTATAAGAGAGAAAGATCAACTTCTGGAAGTCTTAAGAATTTATAGACTTTAGTGTATAAAAAAACCAAATTTGACTTCCAAAAGTAGTCGTTTTCAAATTCGAAACCATTACAGTCTGAATAGTTGGTGGAAACACAATGATTGGCTACAGTTTTTTCAAAGGAAAATTCCCTATTTTTTCTTCTCGACTTATTATATTCCCTTATCTCTAACGATTGATTGAAGATTGATTACTTAACTAATTAAGCAGAAACAGAGAGATCATTTCACATTTGGTAAACAAAAACAGGGTTTTGCTGCTTTTCTTCTTTTTTTCCTACCTTTCTAGTAATACAGAGAACCTGTTCTTGATTTCTGAGCTTCAATTGGATTGCAACGACACGTCCACTGCCTAAAATTGTGGCGTAGATTGTTTCTATCTGTACAACAGAACTTGTGGACTTTTATGAACATCTTTTGATAATGGTGTCCAGATCACTAACCTTTCAAGTCAAACAGAGCATAACGTACAATTCTGTACTGTTTGCTATTGTTCTTCAGGAGGTCAATCATGTTTCTGGTATCATTAAGTACCTAAACTATTTCAATTTTGTCTTTTTTATAATCCCATTTGCTTGCTTTTGATGTCAGTCAGACGTTTCTTGATAATTTAGACATGAATTAACACTATTTTATCAAAAGTTGACCAAACTTGTCTGATGCCATTTTCACTAACAACCACCTTAACTCCCTCCAGCCTTATCTTCACTACCAAAGTCAATCAAGAACTTCACGCGGGCTGTTGCAATCAATAACATCGTTTCATACTCCTCCTGAGTCTCAGTTTGTTAGCCTGTAACCTCCTGCTTAGTTCCCTCCTGCTTAGTTCCCTCCATTGTCAAATCAGAAAAGCAAGATCACTCTGTGTTTAGAGCTACCCAAACAGCACTGAGGCCCAATAAACAACTTATGGGCTTTATCAGTATGTTTAGATTTGGGCCTGAGCCTAAATTCAAAATACTCTTCTCACAGGCTCAGCTTTCGCACATCAACCAACTTGGTAAAGACTGTTTTCGACAGCAAACTCAGTCGATTTGGGGGATTCAGAGAGAACGCAAATGGCGGCTCGTATCAGATCGGCGCTTCCTCTTCTCGGTAAAATTGTCAGATCCGATTCGCTGTCCACGCAAAGGTCCCATTCTCTTCAACGCGCCCTTCTCTGTCCTGCATCTCAGGTACTTAAAAACCCTATTTCCTTCTCGATCTTGTTTTGTTCCATCAAATCAGCGAGGTCCATTTTTGAGCAATCGTTTATGATTGATTACCTGTGGTTAGGCCTCATAGAGCATGGTTTATTTGTTGGAAGTCTTAATTTTTTCTTCTTATTCTTTCAGGCCTCGAGAAATTTTGCCACTGCTCCAGGGAAAAAGGAGGAAAAAATTAAAGTAAGACGAACAAATTCATATTTTTTCGTTTAGACCTACATTTTATTCACATTAACTTGTTTTAGGTGCCTCTTGCTTTGTACGGGGGTTCTGGGAACTATGCCTCTGCTCTGTTCCTTGCCGCTAAAAGAGCCAATGTATTGGACAAGGTTGAATCTGAACTTGTTGACCTTGTCGAGGCTTTAAACAAAAGTCCTACTTTCTCCCTGTTCATCAAGGACTTGTCAGTGCCAAAAGATACAAGAATCAAGGCAATTGAGGATGTTTGTGCCCAAGCCAAATTCTCAGATGTCATCAAGCATTTCTTGCGTAAGATTAACAATTTTTATATGATACTGAAGAATGCATTCCCCCCTTCCTGAGCCCTCCCGTGACAAAGTTAGCTCTACAATATCTATTCACATCCGGATTGATGACTAAATGCCTGATAATACTAGTCCAGCTATAATTATTATTGGAGAGTTACTACATGCATAATAGAATCTTGGTATTTTCAACCCTCTATGGCTGTTAAGAGATATGCTTATACCGTTTTGGGACTCCTTGTCAACCATCAGTGCTTAGCACCCTCTTTGCTCATACACTTTGTCTTTTTGTTTGAGATTCTTTATAACCATTGATTTATAACATACACTTCCTTTCCCCATTAGTGTTCTACAATCTTTTTTTCTTTCTCATGTTGATTATATCCTGAAGATTTCTTTATTGCCTTGGTACTAGTTCTGTTGGCTGAGAATGGGAGGTTGAGAAATGTAGATACTATAATAAAGAGATTTGTGGAGTTGACGATGGCAGACAGGGGAGAAGTGAAAGCTATTGTCACATCTGTCATTGTAAGTTTATTCTGTGGGTGTGGAAGTTTTATGGGAAGATAAATCATCAGCATATCTTGATTGAACATTTGTGTTTATATTTCATCTTGTACTTTCTCTGTCTTTGTGCGATGACCTGACTGCGACGGTGTATGACATTTCAAAAAATCTGACTAGAATTGAGCATTTAGCGTGGTTCTTTATTTGTCTATGAGGAATTCTCACACCCATTCCTTGCCTAAAGTTAATGAAGAATCAACAACTAAAGCATTTCCCTATGTCTATGATGCAAAAGAAACTGCTGCTGATTATAATCATTTGTCGTGAAGGAAGTATCATTTAACTTTTGGTCTGGACATTTATTGTATACCTGGAAACTCTAAATTTCACATCAATTTCTATGGTAATCTATGATTTATACTTGGCATATCAGCAGCTGAAGATTCTAAAACTCATAGCCTAACATCATGATTGGCGAGAGTTTATGTTTTATTACCACTTGAATCATTTCTGAAGAATTAAGATATTCCAATAAACATTTTCTAATTATGGGACCAAATAATAAATTTATAGCTGAAATTTCAATTTAAAACATTTCATTAGTCTGTTTGTTGTTGAATTGACTGTTAAACTTTCATACCAGCCACTGCCTCCAGAGGAGGAGAAAGAATTGAAGGAAACCTTGCAGGAAATACTTGGACAAGGCAAAAAAGTTAAACTTGAGCAAAAGGTAGGAATTCTTGTTATTCAAATATAGTTCTTTACACTTCTAAGTGAATGCCTGTTATTGAAGAAATCTACCTTCATGTACATGGAACTGAACATTATCCCTTCTTATTTATCCCAGATTGATCCCAATATTCTTGGTGGCCTGGTGGTAGAATTTGGGCAAAAGGTGTTTGACATGTCCATTAAGACTAGAGCACGGCAGATGGAGAGGTTCTTGCGTGAGCCTGTTAATTTCTAGGTTTCATGATGCCTCCACAATGCCATCCCTTTTCTGATCTAGAGAAAACTTGGTTTTTTTCACTTATGCGCCATCGTTTCATATGATGGGAATGCATATTTGCAAATAAAAGTTTGTTCAGTACAATCTGATAAGGAGCTCAATCTTCCTGACTGGTTTTTGTGGTTGTTCATACAGAATTTGAGACTGTATTTTACCTTTTTTCTTCCAACCAGCTGTTATTTGATCACAGTATCAGTTACATAAGCTCATATTTACTCAGGATCTGCCAAAAGATGAAAATAAATTGAATTTTTGTTAGGAAATTCGTAATGGTGATTGGTGAAAAGCTTGATATTTGGCATAAAAGATGGTATTTTTGAGCCACAGAGACTTAATGATGACTGTGAGTTCCTGAAGGAGATGCCATTAATTACTCTTTTTTGTGGGCAGAGGGGATAATAATATGGAAATTATGGATTCAGTATTTTTCTCAATGCATTTTTTATTTATTAAAAAACATTAAAATAACCACTTCACATTTTATTAATAATTTAAAAAGAATTAAATATATTAAAAATTCTTATTATATTATACTTTATTAATTTTTATGCCTTATTTTAAATAATATAATACTAAAAAAAAATTTTGAGGGATAATACTAAAATTTTTAAACTTTAATGTGATGCTATTTTGAAGTTATAAACAACAATGATGGTATAATAAATTAATGAAATAATAAAATATAATAAATGGTAATTCTTCATTCAATAGAATTATTTAAAAAACTAGGATAAGGTCAAATTGGTTTAGATTCATACTCCAAAATTTTAATATAATTAATAGTATTTTTTTTCTTTTTTTGCTTACAAAGGATAATAAACATAAAAAAAATAAACATCCTACTTAACGTAGTGTTCTGCAATACAAAGCTCCTTGCTTGTTTCTGTGGATGAATTCTATAATGAATGTCGGAGGCTTTTGAAGTATATGTAAGCCTGGATTGGATAATACTGCGAGAGAAGTCAAGCTATTGACACACTAATTCCCTCTGCAATATACATGCTGAAATTGCACCTCTCATTCTTAGTGAATTAACCTACAGGCATTTGCTATCAAAAAATTATTCTTAGATGAAACTATGTTAGAAAAGGAAAAAATGTTAATCATCTCTAATGCATCCACTTCGACGATAACTCTCCTATATTTAAGCATCTGTATCAGTGTAAGGCTCGAGTGAACTCCATAAAATTCGACAACTAAAGGGAGCTCCTGCCTTATTTGCCGTAGAAATTCACTACACCACACCTGCTTTTGATCTTACCGACATATGTCTCTCCATCGTGGCTTCGACCTGAACACTGATCAAATGACTGACCTTTTCTTTTTCCACTTTCCAGAGGGGACCATAATGATTTTCTTTTTTTATTTGATGCCACAAAAAGTAGAAATGCTTTTACACATTGAGTTCTTATGAAAAGGGTGTTTTAATTTATCAAAAGGAATTTACATGATGATGAACTGTTTCCTTGTTTTGCATGGTTCTCACGTTTTGTAATTTTAATATCTGAAGTTCTTGTCAGGAGAGGTGACAGACAAAGATATGTTGTTCTGGATACGAAGTTAACAACTTTGTTTGTCGCCTACGTGGTCTTTCTTTCTTGTCTTGGCTACGAAGTAGGACAAGTTGCTTAGCATGAAAACCAAAAAATGGAGTTTTGCTTTTTCATAACAGCTGTAAAAGAACACTTTTGAATCATTTGAGTAACTTAGAGAGTTTTCCACTCACTTTTTTCCCTTAAAACTTGCTGCTGTCACTTCTTCAATCACTTAAGCAACTTTGCTTTATCCTGATATATCTCAAGAACTGACTAGAAATGAGAAACCCTTCTTGCTAATTGTGTTTGCTCATGACAATGCACCACGAACATCTCTACTTGGTATGTAAGAAGAGGTTAGGTATGGAAAGCGAATTGCTGATAAAGATATAAAGATGACAGCTCACAGGAAAATGAAATCTGTTGCGTGTGATTTACCTCAGATATAGCTATGAGATACTTGTGCTATTGTCTGTGAAAACCAAAACTTGGAGTAGATATTAATGTTTAAGAGGATAAGCTTGTTAATGGTGAATCCTGAGTTCCTGACTGGTAGTGAAGATGATGATACGTGAACAAGAACAGATTTACTAATCTTCCTGACCCCTTTTTGCCTACTATAACCTGATGGTTTGTAATATTTAAGAGGATAAGCTTGTTAATGGTGCCGAATCCTGACAGATCAAGATTATGGAGAATTGTCATGAATTGATGGTGAAGATACATGAACAAGAACAGATTTACTAATCTTCCTGACCCATTTTTGCCTGCTATAACCTGAGAGGTTTTAACATGAAATGGACAATAAACTATGGCTAGAACAAGGTAATTAATTAGATCATTGATGCTTAAGCAGAGTGATTATTCGATTAATACAACTTAAAACAGATCAGTTCATTGTTTCCAAAGAGGATTATGAGGGAGTGGAAGATGCAGAACAGTTAGTAAAAGGTTAGAGATAGTCACAAGTTCTTCATGGTGTCTCTTTTTGTCCTTCTCGAACCACACGTGTGTTTGAAGTATAACCAAGAGAGATAGAGAGGCATAGGTTTATGTAAAGTGGAAGCAAAAATGGTGTCTCAAACACACATGATGATTACCTTGAGAGTGAAGAAAAATGCATCGAAAAAGACAAGTTAGAGTCAAAGACAAGAAGAAGAAGAAGATTAATGAACCATTTTTCTTTAGAGATCATGAGGTCCCCCTCCAATCCGTTTTCCACTCTACCAATCGACCAACAACAAACAAAATGCTTTCGTTCTCTAACCTTATTCATACCAATCTTCATATTCTAAGCAAACCCCACAACCATCACCATCATCATCCCCCTTACCTTCCCATGAAGCCTCCCCTCTCTCACTATTTCTCTAGTACAAACATACACAGTTCAAAGCATTTCGATCTCCATTCATCAAAACCATTTAAAGATCAAACCAAAGGGTTCTATTCTTAGATCTCTAGTTGGCCAAATCAAAACAATACAATGAGGAAGCCGGATCTGATGGGCAAGGATGGAACGAGCAACATTAACAAAACCAATCTTAGAAAAGGGTTATGGTCACCGGAAGAAGACGAAAAGCTGATGAAGTACATGTTAACAAATGGACAAGGTTGTTGGACTGACATTGCACGCAATGCTGGTCTCCAGAGATGTGGGAAGAGCTGCCGTCTACGGTGGATTAATTACTTGAGACCTGACCTCAAGCGTGGTGCTTTTTCCCGTCAAGAAGAAGAGCTTATCGTCCATTTCCACACTATTCTCGGCAACAGGTATTGTTATTTCGTAACTGAGAATGTCTCCGACAACGTATGTTCTTACAATGTGATCAAATATTGCCTGTTATTCATTTCAATTCCATTATCATTTTTGACATATCGTGTCATTGTCCTGGAGCTTCAAGTCCTCGACATTTTAGAGTCATTTTAGAAGTTGCCAAAAACTTTTGACAGACCACTTCACTGAATCTTCAATGATGTAATTCTAAAGCTTTATGGAAAGTTCTTCAATGGCATTCTCTGAAACATACACTTGTTCGAACATGACTGGAACATAACTGAACAGGTGGTCTCAGATTGCGGCTCGTCTTCCTGGGAGGACAGACAATGAGATAAAGAATTTCTGGAATTCCACCTTAAAGAAAAGATTGAAGAACGCTGCTTCCACGGCTTCCCCAAATGACAGTGAGTCATCGGACGCAATGAGAAGTAGTATCATGGACATGCATGATCATGACTTCACTGCCATGTGCATGGACTCATCCATGCAAGCTATGGCCACCAACAGCAACCAGTTCGACCCGTTCCCTGTGATGGGTTACAAGTATGACATGACGGGTTCAACCAGTTTCATTGATTGGCCGCCATGTTTAGGGCAAGTTGGCGTAGGAGTAGGAGATGGTTTTTCCGGTGATTGCGGTACTTTGGAGACTAACAAGAAGTTTGGTTTAGAAAGGGACTTGTGTCTTCCTCCACTAGGAATTAGTAGAAGTATTGAAGAAGAGATCAATAATCATAATCATAACAATAATGGCATTAGCTCCAAAAGTAATCACAACCACCACTTGAACACGAATACTTGCTTTAATGACACTCATAACCAGAGCTTTAAGGAGGAGGATGACATGTTTGGGATTCCAAATCATTGGGACTTGGAAGGTTTCATGGAGAATATGTCTTCCTTTCCTTTCCTTGATTTCCATGTTGAATAACGAGCTAACCAGCCACCCTTTGGAATATTAAATCTTCCATACTTACTTCTTACTTGATATACTTCTTCTTCCTCTTCTTTTCCCATACAATTGGAGGCTAGCAACAAGTATAGAAGAGTCGAATGGCTAGGGATCAATCCTAGTCAGTTTGTTTGTAACATTTAACAAAAATAAGTGTAGACTCTCATGATCAGAAAATGTAATAAACATTATGTAATCGTAAGTGAGATTGACGATACCATTTTAGATATACATGTATTTTATAAATTTCTTGTGGACCATATTTAAAAGGCAGACACTTGGAAACTGGCAAGAGAAAAAGCATTGTAAACGACGCCTGAGAGATTCGAACTCTCGCGGGGAAACCCCATGTACTTAGCAGGCACACGCCTTAACCACTCGGCCAAAGCGTCGTGATGCTGACCCTAGCAAGAACTGAACTATTGTTTAAATGACTACACAGCAGACGTTATTTTCTTCTTCTTTGGCTCTAATTTATTATGTAATTTTATTGCTACCCTGAAGTTCAAGTTAATTCTTCTGTATCACTTGGAAATTAGTGTGAATTTTACCTTAGGTTATTTTGGTTAAACCTAAGGTTTATAATGGAATAAAATATAAATGAATGTAATATTAGAAAATTGTTGTTTAAAAATACGGAAGTTTTAATAATCTAATATAGTGAAATGTTGTTTTGATGAAGGATTTATAATGTAATATAGTATAAAGTTGTTTATTATTTTACATTCTATCCTAAACTCTCCCAAATTGAAGGTTTTTTATTTCTACTGTTTAGTATAAAATGTGATGTAATATGAAGTTTTTATCTTTCATCTCATTCTATTATAAACTCTCTTATCAAATGATGGAATAATATTATATTTTATTCAATTTTATTAATAAACTCCCAACTAAATATAGTCTTAAATATGACTTGCTTTTAACATTTTATTTTTTATGTGAATATATAGAAAATAATCTCTTTATTAATTAAAAGTAAGACTGTATATTTTTAGAACTGTTTAAACGCTACCTTTCAATAAAAATTCTCCTGAAATGTTATTAGTAGTAATTTTGTCATGTCCAATTGGCTATAGACAAGAAAATATTGACCACAATAATAATATTGAGTAAAAGTTAAAATGCAGAATCTAAAGAAGTCTAATAATACATAATTTTACTCCTAATTAATAAAGAGACTATTTCTGATACAAGAAAGTCCCAGATATAAACACGTATTTGAAGTAGTAAGGTAATAGTATCAGAAATCGTATGTGATTAATATGAGTGTTAAGGAAAAAAAATCAGTAATTGATCGATATTCTAACAAGCCACCGTTTATTTATTTGAGAAAATTAATATAAAATTTTATATTAATGTAATTTATTTTAAATAAATTTATTATTTAATAATAATTATCATTAGAAACTAATAATTACCCAATTTGTTATGAACATATTAGTGGAGCAACCAGCAAAGCCCAAAGCCGCTATTGAGCCTTTTGATCCACAGGGGCCTAAGAAGAAGTTCTCGGCCTAGTGCCGGATCATTGAATGCAACGGTTTACACTTGTTGAATGTGCTCTATATATTCGATATTCTGCTAAGGGTTGGGACATGATTATTGTTATGTTGAATGTAACTCTTTCTTATCTCAGATTCTCTCTTTCTCCTCTCATCAAATTCTCTGTTTCTTCTTCCCATCCCCTTCTCATTTACTTTCCTGCAAGAACCTTTAATTCCTTGTAATCTTCCTCTTTGCTGAATGAAATACATCACTGAATCTTGTGTTGGTTGATATTTGCTTGGTCGATCTACTGTTTCATTGCTGGTTACTGTTTTATTTGCTTGAGTTCACTACATTGGTGCTTTCATTGAGTTTCCGTTCAGATGACGGAAACCAATGCTCCGGTGACCATGGCTCGCTTCTCCAGTTTCCATCCCGATCGGTGGTTGTTGCAAGCTGGTCGTTATTTTGATTTTTATCAGATCCGTGAGGAGGATCGTGTGCTCATCTCTTCCTTCTATTTTGATGGCGAAGCCGCTTATTGGTATGATTGGATGTACCGCAATCGTCAGTTGGCTGGTTGGGATCACTTCACGAGAGCTTTTCTTCTCCGTTTCCGGCCAAAAGATGTAGACCAACCAGAGGGACTTCACCGAGATAATGCGGTTCAACGAGGTTATTGTGATATTTCTTCTTCTCTGAGGGAGACTACGAGTCTTCTCCATCAGATTTTGGATCTCCTTCCTCCTATTCCAACCTGGAATTCCAGTGAAGCACCCCAAGTGATGAAACCGGATTCCGTGTTCGACGCAGATCAAGTGTTCGAGGAACTGCCCAAGACAGTTTCCGACGCGTTTGAATCCCAAGCCATTGATGAAGCTGAAGTGTTCGATGATATGCCGGTGTTTGATATCACTAAAATTGATGCCACCGTTGATACCGAACCTGTGATTTCTTCATCAGTGGACACCGAACTTGTTCAAGAAACCAATGATCTAATTCCCGACCTTGGACTTGTTCTTGACGATGCACTTGATTTCTAATGTGGCAAAACTGTTGTGTGGGGTTCCTCTAATGTTTCCGACTCCGTAAACTTATCTATTGAATCGGTGGTTTAGCCAAAGGCGAGTTATGTCGAAGACGAGGCCATTGAATCCCACGAGACGCTGCCAAACAAGCTTCGCCGCGGTTATCCTTTCATTGACTGTCAGTACCCAGCCCTTACACGTAGGTTTGATACTCCTGGTATTATTTACACAGCCATGAACTGCTTCGTCTCTGTGCTGCCTTATGATTTATTTGATTTTGGGTCTATATCTCTGGTTGTTGACGTTGACGACCCTTACGGATTTCGGCTCTTGGTGATGGGAAGGAGCTCTCATGATGTTTATGTCGTGAGTGCAAAAGTTGGGCTGTTGTTGGATATGTATGAACAGCTTGTGGATTTTCCTTTCATGTTGCAAGTGTTTGATACAAATCTTGAGTGTTGGCAGACTAATGATTTTTTCCAGTCGAAACTTTTTGATCCGGGAATTTCCAAACATTTATTGGATGCCAATAGGTTGATTGACAGTAGATTAAGTGTTTATTTTGTTCACAATGATGCTGATATTGTCATGAAAAATGCCTTTGAATTTAATTCGTATAAGGCTGAAAAGGACAAGATTTATGGCATTATAGTTAATCAAGTGGACGTTTATGGCATTATGGGATATATGCAGCAACAAGTTTGTTCTTTCACCAAGTTTTTGAAGTTTTTTAGTGAACCCCTTGTTGATTTCCTAGCCTTTAAGGTCAACGTTATAGCAATTCTGGTTGTTGAGCACTCTCCCTTCCTTGAGATACTTTATATGGTTGAATCTGTCGATGAGTATACTATTGGGCAGCTCCACGAATTTGCTGGAAAGAAACTTATTTCTGCTACTAAAGAAGGTTCAAAACTCGGGGCTGCCGAGAACGAGAAAAACAAGCTGGATACATTGATCGAGAAGTTTGAGGGTGTTTGCAAGGTTTCGGCAATGTTAACGAAGCCGTTTGTCGGGATTGTTTGCGATGAATTCCTTCGTACACCTCTATTTTCTTGCTTGGTTAGGATATGGCATATCCCTTGGGATAGTTTTGATGTCAAATACTCTAGTGGCTATGCTTTGGTTGAAACATTAATGTTGGAAGGGGACAAGGTCAAAACAACTCAAATGTGTCACCAACATGCGGTGGACTGGCTTTGTGTGAAGCTGCAACTTATTGGAGAGATGGCTTACAAGTTCAACTTACCGGATTCCACTCGGACTCATCCGAGGTTTCTAGTTCTTACACACTCTGAGCAGCAGCGAATTACTCTTTTAAACTTTGTTGCTTCCGAAGCTTTTTTCATGCTACAACCGATGTCGATACTTATGAGACTGATGCTGCAGCATGCTGATTTTGTGATTAGACAGTGGTTGATTCCATGGGACTGGTGCTGCGCTCCCAACCTCAACCTTGAGGACAAGGTTGTTTTGATGGGGACGGTATTGTTATGTACCAAGTAGGGCCGAGCGTGAATTACAACAAGAGCCCAATAGTAAAGATGAGCAAGTTGGCTCTAA
>JAOSBK010000004.1:236585-263629 GCA_027568895.1 Erythroxylum shatona
TTGCTGAATGAAATACATCACTGAATCTTGTGTTGGTTGATATTTGCTTGGTCGATCTACTGTTTCATTGCTGGTTAATGTTTTATTTGCTTGAGTTCACTACACAATTCCATCAAAATTACATCAAATAATTATGTAATAAGCTATAACTTTTTGGATTTGTAAGTGTTTAAATGTGATCATGCGGTGAGTTTGACTCTAATCCATCCTAATCAAATCAAAGACTCTCAACTTGAGCTTAAATCTAATTTAATTTGGGTTAAATTTGATTAATTTTTTTGTGAATTAGACTTAAAATAAAAATTTAAAATAATATATTTTATTAAAATTTCAAGTTTTAAGTTAAATTGAATCCAAATTTACAAGTTTAAACTTAATTTTTTAAAAAAATTCATATTCAACCTAAATTTTGATGAATATTCCTTACGAATGGAATCAGGAAAGCCTTTAAGAGTGTTTGAGAATGAGCCCCACAGGGCGTAGTCGAGTTGGTGGTGTGGGAGACATAAAGCTAAAAAATTATGTGTTCAAATTTCCTCACTTACGATCACTCGATCAAGCCTATCGTACAGAATTTACTGCATACAAAATACCTAATTGGTATGATTTACAAACTATTGTGTCAATCTGAAAATTTATCCAATGCACATCCAAACAATAGCGACCATGAATTATTCGGTTTAAACAAAAAAAAAAAGTATTTTAGAACGAACATATCGTGCACAGGCACAAAACTAATGGCCATGCACGTTAAGAAGCACTCAAAGGCATATTGTCTTTAATTGTTCCAAACAACTGATTAACTAAACAATCGTTATATAAAATTTTCCTTAACAGTAGCTTTAGGCATTGACACGTGTATTAGTAGACAAATATTAAAAAAATAAAAATAGTATTTATATTGCATGGAATAGTATATTATATAATATAGGGTTAATTACTTTTTAAAAGTCCAAATTTTAGTTAATTTTTCAATTATAACTCAAACTTTAAAAATTAACAACAAAATGTTCAAATTTTTATTTTTTTCAATTTTATCCCAAATTTTAAAAAATGGCAATAAAATATTCAAACTTTTAATTTTCTTCAATTATAGCCTGACGTTATCTGTTGTTTTTCAATGCCCTTAGCTATTTATTTATGTTTGTTCTTCTGATGTTTTAAACTACTCGTGCATTACAACATACTGCACTAGCAAATTATTTATTTTTAGTTCGTTCTTTTGATGTTCTTAGTGAGATGGCATTGGAATCACATAATTGGAAATGTAAAGGTGAAGGCGCCGAGAGAACAAACTGAAAATGAAGAGAAAAATTGAAATCAAATCATAAGGTTATCAGGGTTGTGTAATCTGATTTAAGTCATTTTTAAACATCGATTCTGTTTTAATTATGTGATTAAACAACGTCGTTTTATTAATTTTTATTTGTTGTGTTAATTTTGACTGACGTGTATTAATAGTTAAAGTTTTTAAAACACATGACAAGTCACGTCAGTAACTTGTACGAAAATACTAACGTCAGGTTAGAATTGAAAAAAGTTGAGCTAGGATTAAAAAATTAAAAATTTACGTACTTTATTGCTATTTTTTAAAATTTGAGCTATAATTAAAATATTGACAAAAGTTTAGACTTCTTTTAATAATTAGCCCTGTAATATATTGACACATAAAAGAAGGTATTATTATTACTCAGCATGCACTATGGTACGTTCTATTATCATATGAAGTGAAAGTGACTATGTGTATGGCAACATCTCTGCGACATAATTATTTAATCAACTTTGATTTGACTCGAAATTAACACTTTAATTAAGCACTAAACACCTTATCACCATAGGTTAATTAACCTTATTTCTAGATTGACGCAATCGCCTATAAATTACACCAATCAAGTAAGTCATGTACAACAGGCTCGATCGAAAGAGTGTAAATATGTAGAATCGAATACGTGACCTTTTAATCCCATGCTCCTCTACTCCACTAACTCGAAGGGGCCACTAAACCTACACTCCAACCCATTCATTTCACATTGAAAGAATTAAAATTTTTATTAAAATTAAAGGCTATTAGTTTCATGTTAAAATTTAGAAGATAAAAAAATCTTTATAAATTATTTTTGAGCCTATAATTATATTAAATTTGAATTAAAATTACGATAAAACACATAGGCTTCTCTCATAATTTATAAAATTTTCCCTTATAATTTAAAATAAAAAAGCCTCTTAAATTTTAAAAATATCATAAAAACACGTGAACTAATTAAATGTCACTAATGTAGTAATTAAATTCATCTCTTAAATATGAGTCAAACTAATATATTTGACTTAAATTAATAATTTAAGATAATTATTAAATTAAATTAAATTAAATTTGTTTGATTCCAGTTTAAAAGTTAAGTTGAACCATCATATAAATAATGTTTATGACACATATGTTTTATTATCGAAGTATAAGAAATTAAAAATTAAAAAAGAATTTTTCCGAAAATTTAAAAACTAAAAATTTCTCAGAGAAGATATATATTTTTTATTCTTAAAATGATTGTTGATCATGGCAATTTTCAATCATGAATTCGACTCTAAAGTGAGGTCTACTTTCCTGATTACCAAACGGATTGAAACAATCTCAACATATCAACGCTCATATGTTGCTTCAAAATCGAACTTGTTATGTTATGATTACTTATGAAATGGAATCATGACAAGGCAATACTTTACTTTGTTTGCCATTTGAGAGGCTTAACCCATAAAAATTCCAACGCTTAAATACGAGTTAATTAAAACAACATCATTTTAATCTCATAAACGAATTTTCAAAAGATAATTCTCTCGTAATGCATGCAGTAAATATACTTCTATTTCAGAAAATATATTATAATAGCAAAATTTGAAATCCGAGCTACTCTTAGCAATGTGAGCAGGAGCAAGGATTACCACGAAGATGACATATGTGATGGAGGCGAGCTTGTCATTCTAATTGAACCTATGTCCAAAGCTAGGACTGAGAGACTCAAGGAAGCTCTCCATGCATATGTGAGCCAATTTGTAGAGAGAATGAAGTATTACAAACCTATTGGAGGAGAGCTATTTGAATCACAACTTAAATTAATTCATTTATCTCAAATCTTTAGATTGGGCTCACTTGAGACTTGAAGACTATTGTATTGGGCTGCATATCATCACTGAAGCCCAAAAGAAAAAGCGTGTCTATGATCAGACTTGGAAGCGCGTTAGGCCTGGATTATAAATGTTTTTATTATTCTATTTTGGACTTGTTTTAAGTTATAATTATATTTTGGGCATCTATGTATTTTAAGCCCAAATCTTTTAACATTAAGTCTAGATATAAATACTTATATTTTACGATTTTTGGAACACAACTTTGATTATATTGTTTTCTATGAGCTGTTGGTCATATTGAGAGGAGAAAATCCTCTTGTTTTTTCAACTCAAGAATTAAACTTATCAATTGAATCAGATTGTTGCGTGATTTTTTGATCTTACTCAACTTTCATGATTTATTCTTTATTCGTTATCTAGATTGTTAGAGACAAGTTCTTCGTGAGATTTAGTAGATAAATTTGAAACCCTACATATCAGATTTAATTTTAGTTAATTCGAATCTATTTTCTTCTTCAATCTTTGTATCCAAGCTTTTATATCTTTTCAATTCCGTAAAGTGCCTTACTTAGTCAAATGATATATGATGATAAAATACGTAATATTGTTAGACCGCATGAATTGAAAAAGACTGATTTTGCAGGCCCGTAAAACATTAAGAATATACTTCTTTTTGTTTTTAATTTAGCTCAATGGGGTTGCTTTGGTCCACTAGCAAGATGATAAAGTAGTGATTGAGCTAATTAGTTGCAAGGAAAAGATAAAAACAGAACAGAGAATGTGTGTGCTATGTGGCTTCCACGCGAAAGTGCAATTGCATATTCATATTGAATTCTGAGAGGACCGCTTTAGCGATCACCTCAAGATTCTCTACTGTGTGTGCTGTGTGGCTTCCACACGAAAGTGGAATTGCGTATTCAAATTGAATTCTGAGAGGGAACGCTTTAATGATCACCGCAAGATTCTCTGCTTTCTTTTTAACTGATTTAATTTGAATTCTTATTCTTTTTGTACACCACAAAAATAAATAAATTACAAAATATATCTCTTAATTATCCACTAATAATACTTTATGGTTCAATAAAATTAAGAACAGATTAGTAATTTCAACCTATTCTCTCTTTCATTTATATAAAATGGAATGTCATTATTATCATATCACTAATACATGTATCATGCGGAGTAACTCCTATTAATTAAATATAAAAATGTTAAAGAATTTATAAGTAGTAAGGGTCAGTTATCTAAATAACTAGTTCTAGTTATTTTGTCAATAGTTGTCTTAAGTCCAATTCTAATATGCTATCAGAGGCAATGGTTGTCCGTTTAGATATCCAGTCCTAAAGGTCCAGTTCAATTACTACTGCATTTATTTCAAATGATAATTTGATATCCAGTCTCCGTTGTATTTGAGGGAAATTATTATAGTATCTCGTATTGACTAAAGATGAAAATGTTAAAGAGTTTTATAAGTGGTAAGAGTCAGCTATCCAAATGACTAGTTCTAGTCATTTTATTAATAATTGACCCAATCTCAATTCTAATAGGCACTATTATTATTGCAAAAATTTGTTAACACTAAAATCTTAAATTGTAAAAATTATAAATGATACAAATATAACTAAAACTCAATTGGTTCAGCTGGTTTAACTATAAAAAATTTGAATCATTTAACTTTTCAGTTTGATTTGCTTTAATAACTATTTTTATTAAAATAAAAAATAATCAATTTATTAATTAATCAGTTAATTTCTATAAATTGATAAGTTCTTATAAATAAAAATAAAAAAATAATTTTTAATTAAACTTTCAATTCTTTGATAAATAAGGACAATTTTTTCATCATATTTTAAAATTTTTAGTTTTATTCAATTTTTTCTGACCGAATCTCTTAAACTTCAAACTTCTTGTCTTACCAGATTAAATTCTAGTCAAGTTTTTTAAATATTGAACATAATCATAAAAATACAATATCAATTCTTATTTATTATTGCAAAAATTTATTAACACTAAAATCTAATTTGTAAATTTTCCTTAATTAAGAATAATTCACATATAATTACAAACAAAATAACCGATAATTATAATAAATTAGATCATAATCATTATATTATCAAACTCACAAGCACTAAACATCGAGAATATAATATAGAAGATCACCAGAGGCACTTATCTATGCGCTAAGAAAAGTTAGGTCGTCTAAAAACTCATGCTGTGATTGGAATCCTACGTAGCTTCCATTTGCTAAAAGCTTCTCATCACGTCACACACTAGAGATTTTTCTGTTCTCAGGACCAATTAACATTTGTAGCAGAAGAAAGATTGCATACAGCTTGCAAGATGGTTCCTGCAACGTATTGCTTTTTATCAATGCAAGTACCAAGTTAGTTTCCATTATAATACAGGAAATATTGCTTATCTTAATTTCGTTTGAGAGCTATACGTATGGTGTCAGCTTCTCGAGTGGAGGAGGAGAGGATGAAGCTTTTAGTTTTTCCTATCTCTGTCTCTATCTCTATCTCCTTCTGTCACCACACATTCACACTAACAAAGTAACACGTAATTATCTATTAGTTAACGAAGAAAGGTGGCGCTATTAGAGATGAAAGCCTGTGTTTAAAAGGGCAAGTTGGGGTGTGATGTTACTACTTAGCAGTTATCAGTATCTAAACCAGTGTGAGCAGTCCTGAGATTGATGACCTCCTTTCTGCAACACTTTGTTAGTTCCTAACTTTTTTTTTTCTGTCAATATTATCAATGGATTCTCCACCTGCATGCATATCATACGTGTGTTAGTTGCTTTTGATGAATGTATCTGATAGCAGTGTAGCTTCATGTTACGTGTAACTAATGAGTAAAAGAGAAGATGGGGTTTCAATTATTTAACGGGACAAAGGAATGAAGTGGTGTAGGTTTTATCTTAGGATTTTTTTTTCTACTGTGGTCATAAATTCTTCAATGGCCTTTTGAATTTGGCATTATCTTGCTTTGAATTTCTTTGTTTCTCTTTTTAATCAGAAGGTCGAACCTTCCTTAGATGGAAGGTCTATCAACAATAATAATCTTGACTTTGATAAAAGAGTCTCACCTTTCATTGAACTTAATCACTAATTAAAACTCAAGGATCTAAATCAGTTTGTTGGAGGATTTTAATGTTTGGGAACATCACTTGATTGATTTGTCTGATATGCTTGGAATTTGCTATCAGTTCTTGGATATATATCTATATTCTTTCAAGGACACCTGGATTGGCAGATTCTGTAACTTTTAATCTCTGGAGCTGAGGGAGGTTCAACTGTATCTCAATCAATCAATGCAAGAAGCTTTCACTCTCAGACTCTGTCGTTAGTTGCGTCTGTACTTAACCGGCCATCTAAAGATGCACCAACTGAGATCATATGTTTAAGATCTGTCAAAAACTTAATATAATCACTTTTCTAGTGATCATCATCTTCTCTGCTCATGCATATATGTGCATGTACCTGTAAGAGTCGTTTTTACAGAAAAGAGTTTATGTTGATCAGAACTGAAACATTTTTTGGACCGCCATCGCAAACCTGACAGTACTAGCTGCATTAGAACTTTTTTCCTGAAAAATAACTTGGAAAGATGGCTGAGGATGATTCATTGCAAAAAGCTGATAGGAAGTGGAAGATACCACTCTCTGTTTTCTTTAGTGATGTAAGGTAAGTAAATTCTGTGTCCTAAACACAAAATTGGTCTTAAAACATGCGGAGAGGACAAAGTTAATTACTGGGAATAATGCAGACATGTTGTTAAGATGGATGAGCTTGGTCTGGAGGTCCTGAGGATTGCAGTACCTGCGGCAATGGCTCTGGCAGCTGACCCCATAGCTTCCTTGATTGATACAGCCTTCATTGGACATCTGGGTTTGTTTCTTCTTCCATGTGTTATTACCCTTTGATCATCGTATTTACACACGTAACTTGTTGAAACTGAAGAAGGATTGTCATTTTCTTCATAACAGGACCAGTCGAAATAGCTGCCGTAGGAGTTTCCATTGCAATATTCAACCAAGCATCAAAAGTGACCATCTTCCCATTGGTCAGTGTAACAACATCTTTTGTTGCGGAGGAAGATACTGTTCAGAGAATTAGCAGTGAGACACCCGAGAATGGTTCAGCCAAAACCATTGAAACGAAGAGAGAGCTGCAACCTGAAGATGTCAAGCTTGAAAACATGGAAAAAGGTTCTTCTACAGACAAAAATGAAAAGAAAGATCCATACCCAGAAGCTGAAAATGGTGTCTTATTTCTCCAATCATATCAGAAGATTCAATCGTAACTTCACCAAGAGTATCTGTAACTAACTGAATGTTTTGTTTCCTTCATCAGATTCCAAGTCAACTACATGCAAGTCTGAGAAAGATGAGATGAAGCAATTACACAAGGAAAGGAGACATATCCCTTCAGCATCAACAGCCCTGATTGTTGGTGCCGTGCTTGGTCTCATGCAAACTATAGTGCTGATATTTGCAGCAAAACCTCTTCTACATATTATGGGAGTGAAATCGGTAAGCTTCTTCACCGTTTTTCCTGAAATGCAGTTAATTCCATTGACGTTCTTCTTCTTCTTTTCAGAATATTACAACTAATGTCACTTTCAGTTGAGGTTAAGGTGAACAGAAAGTTCAGATGAGAAGGATATACTAATCAAGCTTTCAAGTTCCAATCTTCGTAACCTTATTAAATAAGAAACTGATTAGAAAGATTTAGTAATTAAATCCATTTACTCTCCTGATCGTACATAAGCATCAGCCTGCACCACTTGAGAGTAATTGATTGAGAATTTGATCCTTTCGCACTTTTGACAGGACTCACCAATGTTAAACCCAGCAAAGAAGTACCTGACGTTAAGATCATTCGGTTCACCTGCTGTTCTTCTTTCTCTGGCCATGCAAGGTGTCTTTCGAGGGTTCAAAGACACAAAAACACCCTTATACGCCACAGGTGAACGAGTAAACTCTACAATGTAACTTCAGATGTAGCAGCTTCAACTGACTATTACTTCGTTAAGTTTTGATTAAATATTTCGTGTAACAGTAGCAGGAGACTTAACAAATATAGTTCTGGACCCATTATTCATCTTTTCCTTCAGGATGGGTGTGAGTGGTGCAGCTATAGCACATGTTGTTTCTCAGTAAGTGTAGCTGGTCGTCCCTGGAAACTGTAGTTTGCTTGTTACAGCTTTGTATCTCTTCATATTCATATTTACTGACCAGTTCGTAACCCTTCCCTGCCTATGTAGGTACTTGATTTTGGCGATCCTGTGTTGGAGACTGATGAAAAAAGTTGTTCTCTTACCTCCAAATAGAAAACATTTGCAGTTCAATCGATTTCTGAAGAATGGTAAGCTACAGCTAAAGTTGAAACTTGAAAGAATCAATATAGAGCTTAATTTTATTAACAGTTTAGGTTTGGTGTCAGGTTTTTTATTGTTGGCAAGAGTTATAGCAGCAACAATATGTGTGACCTTGGCAGCTTCAAGGGCTGCAAGGTTGGGTCCAACTTCCATGGCTGCTTTCCAGGTTTGCCTCCAAGTCTGGTTGACTTCTTCACTTCTTGCTGATGGTTTAGCTGTTGCAGGACAGGTAAACAAATGCGTTGGGTAGACCAATCCGAAATTTTCCTTAAGCTAATGATGTATTAACAAGTTTCCTGTTCTTACAGGCAATTATTGCTTGTGCGTTTGCTGAGAAAGACTACCAAAAAGCAACAAGTGCTGCAACTCGGGTACTACAGGTATGCCAAAGATACCTGGATCGTTGTTTTTGAAACGATTCTTTTGTACCAGAACTTGAAAATCCATGTCACTTTTGCTCTGCAGATGAGTTTTGTTCTTGGTCTGGGATTAGCTTTGGTTGTTGGGCTCGGTCTGCGTTTTGGTGATGTAATTTTCTCAAAAGACACGAATGTTCTTAACATCATAGGCCTAGGAATCCCGGTAACTTATCATTTTTCTACCTGAAAAGTTTGGTGTTTCAGTTTTAGCATTGATCCTCTATGAAGTTGGATTGAGTTTGATTGTATCCACAATCAGTTTGTAGCAGCTACACAACCCATCAACTCCATAGCTTTTGTCTTTGATGGCGTGAACTTTGGAGCATCTGATTTTACCTATTCTGCTTACTCAATGGTCAGTTTATAGTTACCTCTCCTCCTGGCATAGTCCTTACATAACCTTCTCGTTCCTTTCTAATGGAGGTTGCCCTTCAGGTTCTGGTGGCCGTAGCGAGTATTGCAGCTATATTCCTACTGTCTAAAACAAGTGGATTCATAGGAATTTGGGTTGCTCTAACCATTTTCATGGGACTGCGAATGTTTGCTGGTGTATGGAGGTAAACAAAACCTTGTAGAAAAAGCTGTTCATTTTGTGAGAATTGCATAATCATATGACAAAAACTTTGTAATTGCAGAATGGGAACAGGAACTGGACCTTGGCGTTTTCTGAGAGGCTGAACATAGGAAATTCTTGTGACGTTTTCATTGTCGCATTCCTTCATATTTAACAGATGTAACTAAATTTCTGTTTCTACCAGGAAAGTTGACAAGTTTGTGTACTATAGCTCTAGAATTTGTTTTGTTTAATCCTCTGCTGTAATAACATCTCCTGAGTTTTCAGTAACTAATAACTCCATATATCTACTACATGACCATTATCTAAAATATGTCTGTGACTGACTAGTCGACGAATGAAATAGTTGACTGCGCCTGATCGGAAAAGGATGTTAACTTCAGTTTAGTGTGTAGCCAAACTGAGAACTTATCAGTCTCCAGTGTTTAGCAGTTGATCCCACACTGTTCAATGTCCGGACCGGTGACTCTGATAGTGAAAGGATCAATCCGAACCCACAACAAAGAAAAGATAGAAGCAAGAAGAACAGACCATACTACAACTATAGTGGGTGTTCTGTTCTGTCGACCCATCAGACCTTTGAGGAAAGGGGACAGATGGATAATGACCCAAAATGCAAACAAAAGTTTGCCAAATAGAGGACCCCATGCCCGGTAACCACTGTTGATGGCATAAGATACTCCAGCAACAACACCAACCATGTTGACGATGAGCAGAGTTGTTGGAGGGATGAGAAGAGTAGACCATTTGAACAGATAAAGCTCAGCAAAATCTCCTTTTTCCTCTGACGCCTTGGAAGTAACGATGAAGTTGGTGTCAATGCCTGCAAGTACCTTGAGCAAGCCTTGGAATACAGCAAAAAGATGGGCTGAAACGCCACCGATAACCCAAAACTGCTCGTTTCTCCACCACTCATCAATTCCAACACCACTCCATCTCATCTCCAGGATACCAGTGGCAAAGATGGAAAGAAAGAGGGATATAAGCCATAAACTTGCTATGTTACTAATCTGCCACAAGAAGGGTGGAAACAATTTTCAATTCAGACCACAAACATGGCAATAGGAGAAATTTTCGGATCAAAAACAGCATCCAAAGAGGTAAATCCTAAATGCATTTACAGGTTAGAACTTGGAAAGGATAAGGTACCTGTGGAATAATGAACTTGTTTGTCAGTAGACAGACAGCTGGAAGTGTACAATACATCAGAAGGGGGATGGAAGTGAGTGGATAGATGGTAGCGTTCACATATGCAAACCTCTCGAGGCATTTCAATCGACCGCCATATCCGTACCAAATCGGACAATGCCGAGTAAACAGAATTTCCACGGAACCCAAAGCCCATCGAAGCACTTGGTTCAGTCGATCGGAAAGATTGATTGGGGCAGACCCTTTGAAGGCTGGCCGCTTAGGCATGCAATAAATTGATCGCCAACCACGTGCATGCATTTTGAATCCAGTAAGAATATCTTCTGTTACAGAGCCATATATCCATCCAATCTGTGGAGAACAAGAGACATCGATGAAGATCCAAGCAGAAATAGATAGATCAATAACTACTGCCAGAGGCAAACTTAATCAAGAATCAAGTATAAATGTCGATGAAAATTGTTCGGATGCTACAAAACCAACTGATTCGTCTTCAGTTGGAATTATTACAAACTGTTAGAGGAGGAGGTTTGCATAATATTATAAATTATTGAATGTTCTCATACTTGTCTTATGTGGGATTCTTGACACACCCCCCTCAGTTCAAAATAAGATTAGACATTTGATGGATATATTGGGCAAAGAGATATAACTGGACACCGTCCCAAATTATCGAGACAAACTAGCTCTGATATCATGTTAAAAAGACTTAACTCACTCTCAAAAGTTAGTTTAAGAGGAGGAGGTTTGTACACTATTATAAATTATTAAATGCTCTCATACTTATCCAATATGGGTTCCTAACAGACCCTTCAATAATTTATAATATTGTGCAAATCTTCCTCTTTTGAGCTAACTTTTAGAGGCGAGTTAGGCCTTTTTCACACAAAAAGGTAGTCCAGCAGAAAATTAAGAAGAGCTTCTTTCAGAACACAAAAGAAAAAGGAAAGGCAATTGTAAAGATAACACTATATGCAGCGTTTAATCATTGAAAAAGTATATACATACCTCACTTCCCCAATCTGTTTTGTCTTCATATCCGCAGCTTATAACATGGATGGCCTCTTTAAGAAGAATTTCAGGTGTTGCAGATTCAGGAACACCACCGTTCTCCATGAGTGTAGAGGCAACAAAAACGGAAGACTGACCGAACCTCTGCTCCAGACTCGTTTGGGACATAAGCAATGACTTCTCATCATCAAATCCAGCACCTACATTATGAATGTGTAAAGGAACAAGTCAGACCTAAAAGATTAGTAATTTGAACTGAACAAAGAGAAGAGATATAGAAAGTTTGAACCTTCTACGCCCTCTTCGATATCTTCAAGGTTAAACATTGGTATGGTGGGATCTACATGTTTTCCTGATTTCTTCTTGTCCGAGCTCTTCTTGCTTGATTCGGAACTCTTCTTCCTTGACCCGCCACAAATCGATGATAGAACCCCTGGCTTTTTATGTTTGGGCTTTAGAGGAGGTTCATAGCCATACAAGGCTGTTCTGTTGAAGACACATCCAGTTCCCACATAAACAGGACCTTGAATGCCGTCTAAACCTCTCATATTTATCTGAATTTGGCAAGATAAAGAGAAGTTAACATCAATGCTAAATGAATTTCTATTCCTTGTATGATTAGATTCAACCTCACATCAATGGCCAACTCATTTGCAATAGAAACACAGAGAAGCTCAATAATAATCAGGAAAAGGAAATCCATTTCAAATTCACAATAGTGGACTCACATCAAAGAAAACGGTATTGCAGTTGGCATATCGATCATTCCTGTCAATACCATCAAATCTCTGGGGAAACTGAACATAACAGACATGAATTCCAAGATTGGGATCCATAAGAAAGCACATAGCTTCTCTCAGAGCCTTGCTATTATTTATATAGTGATCACAATCAAGATTCAACAAGAATGGCCCATTAGTAAGGACTGCAGACACTCTAACCTGCAAAAGTTGCCTTCTTTATGAGAGCAGACATTAATAAGATCAAATAACAAAAACCATTGTTGAATACTTACAAGTGCATTCATAGCACCAGCTTTCCTGTGGTGTTGGAAGCCTGGACGTTTTTCACGAGAAACATAAACCAGTCGAGGCAACTCATTACCCTCGGCATCAAGACCTCCACTTTGGCCCAAGAAAACCTGAGGAGGATATCACACATAAGAACACAATCTGTAAACAAAAACTTTAATATGAACCATGCCATAGTGCTGCATAACCTTTTGGGGCTTGTGGAGACATGCACTATAATTAGGATCACACAGAAGATAACCAATAGCAAAATTTTTGGTTACCTGAATCATTCCTGGATGATCTCTAGTGTTATTTCCAGGCCATGGAGTACCATCTTTCATAACCCATCCTTCTTCAGGAACCTTTTGTGCCTTTTTGACAAGCCCATTAACACGAACTTTGAATTCTTCATACTCTCTCTACAACAGAAGGAGAAGAATTAATTCTAGGAAAACTCCAACTAAGTGAAAATAACAGGTGGAGTCAAGTATGTCAAATTCATACCTTCATAGCTCGACGATCTTTGACAAATGAGGTTTGCATTTTATCCTTCAAGTAGTCAATCTTCTGTGCAAAATACCACTCTGGAGCCCGTGGCTCAATGTTATATTTCTTGGAGAAAGGCACCCACTTCCTCGCAAACTCTGCAGTCTCGGCCAAAGCTTCAAATGTCAACATTGCAGCTCCATCGTCAGAGACATAGCAGGAGACTTTGTCAACTGGGTAGTCAACTGCAAGAATAGAAAGAACAGTGTTTGCTGTTATTAGTGGTGGCTCCTTCCAAGGATCCACAGTACTGACAAAAATGTCAACAGCAGCTAACTGTGATGGCTCTCCTTCGTGTTCATATCTGTTCCTCAAGAAAAGATATAATTAGAGCTCTGAAGATAGGAATCGTCAAAAACCATAGAGAAAGTTTCGCACCTTAAAGCAAGCCTGTCAAGATATGTTTCACGGTTTACAGGGAACCACCTGGGGAACTGGTCCAATATCCAGGATATAGCAAACCAAATCTCACAGATTACTGAAACTAACCACAAGGCATATGCATTACGAACAGGATTTGTTATTCGGTAGTACAAGAAAAAGCAAAGGATAACAAGCCGCAGAATGATGACCATCCTGTATGGATTAATCCTAGAGGATGGAATGGAAACCTTCCTTGAGAGGGGTTGTCGAGCTTCATCGTTCCTAAAAAACCAAAGGGCCCTATATACATTAGTATAGGCTCCAGGAACATAATGTCAGGTATTGCATTTAGTGCAACAGTGCTTCAAGATGACAACGTAAGAATGTGAACTGGCAATGAAAGCAAAACAAGCTGAATTACATCCACAGAGTATTAACAAGCTACATATAGAACAGAGCTCACAGTAAAGAATCATCCACAAGCACATCTGTGCTGGCATCAGTATCCCCAACACCTCTTTCTGAAGGAGCTTGTCCATTGCTCATTGGCGCAACATTCTTCTCTTGCTTCATTTTCCACCCATTAACTCTCTCTTTCCATGCAACGTTTCCTAATCCTGATGAACCAAACTCCTTTGGTGGGTCCACAACCCTCACATTAGCTACAAAAATGAACATTACAGAGGCTTAAAATCAATACCACATAAGTCATTGACAGAATACTGATCACATGAGGAAGGGAGGTTTACGTGATTGATTGACAACAGTTGCATAAGGTAGAGAATGGATGTGCTTCCCACCACCAACATTAGGAGATGCCATAGATATATGTTCAGGTGGTGCAGCAGACAACTCTCCAGAGGCCTACAGGTTAGAAGTAGCTGGAAATTAAGGCCTTCTCTTTTTCTGTTTGCGGGTGTTTTTTATTTCCCCACTTAAATATAAATTTTTTAATTAAATATAAATATATTTAAATTAAATCAAAATTTATTTAAATTTTATATATTTTAAAAAAATTAAATTAAATTTTTTATTAATAATTATTAAATTTAATTACAAAAATTAAATTATTTATAATTCTTATTTATAATTAATTTTAATTAATTAACTATAATATTAAATTAAATTATTCGTAATTTTTATCAAAAGTTAATATATTAAATAATTAAATAATATATATTTAATTGATAGCAATGATTTGAATATCGTTTCATAACAGTCGGTATCGGCTGAGAAATGGAACAATATCAGTGTTAACGGTACCAGCTGATACCGAAGTTTTCGCATGATATCAATTGGTATTTAAAATACTGATCAGTACCGTAATTTTTAAAAACTATAGGAACTTGTTAGCAAATATTAAAAAAAATTCATGTACCTTTCGGCAACAACATAACTACCACTCGACTTTCAACTTCCTCCACGCCACTCGCCACCACTGTACCATTTTTTCAGCCCTCCTCCGTGCGGACCACGTCACTACTAAACCTCCTCCACACTACTCTCCTCCATGCATCCGGAATCGCCAGATCTAGATTAAATTCATATCCAAACCCGACTCGAGAAATTTTTTTTGTGTGTTTTCAATTAGAAATTTTCAGTTTAATTGCATTTATGAGTATGAAAATGGATTGAAAATTGGAGTTAAATTGTGAATGGAATTTGTGATTTGTAAATGATTGGCTTCTTAGATTGGAATTGAATAAAGTGCATTTGTTTTGTTTTATCTTATTGGTAGTTTGGTTGGGTTGAGAACAAAAATGGAAACAAACAGGGCTTAAATTAAAAGCACCGCCAAAAAAATCATAACATATGCATTTTAACTTACCTCCTGTCCATTTTTGAGCAAATGGGTATGGTCCTTGTCATAATTTGGGGCCCCATTGTCGTCCCCTCGTCCATATTTCATATGCCAGCCCAACATTCGCTTTGCAGTCTTCTGCTTCGATTGATTTTCAGAGGAGTAACTGAAATCATCTGCACCATCATCAGCATTGCCATCGTCTTCTCGATCCCCAGGAATGGCAGGGCTACCTAGATTAATAGAATTTCAGCATCCAGCATCAAAGTTTATGATATACATACAATACAACAGACCTTTGTGCCTCTTGTATCTGGTTTTGCACTGGGGGCAGGACTGATTTCCATCCTTCCTCTCATACTCGTAGCATGCTCTGCACACTGGGAATGCACAAACATTGCAAGCAACGAATGGATCGCCATTGGCGGTCTTGCCAACATTATCACTACATATATGACAGACCTGTGCACCCATAGTCTTCATGGGCTTCGCCTGAAAAAGCCAAATCGCAAGACACAAGTTGCAGAAACTTAATTAGCAGAATTGACTTAAATATTCCTGGAAAAAGAAACAGATCACAGAGAGAATTTTGTTCAGCAAGTAGCGTAAACATAAAGCAGTGTTTTCAATACTGGTCTTATCAGAAGTAATGACAACTTTGACTATTGTTCACAAAGATAGTTTCCAAGAGCTTAACCTGATGATCCATTCTCTCTCTCTCTTTCTTCACGCACACTATAATTATGTAAAGCTCTGAACTTATTAAATAGACTTGCGAGAGACGACAGAGCAACTATGGCTTTAGAGTGTACCCTGCACAGTGTGACAGAGGAGTCAACTTTCAAAGTAATGAAACCGAGAGAGTTTAGAAGAAGATAAACACATCATGCATTGCCCACTAATCCTTGTTCATTATTAACAAAAATAGACACAGACGTAAAGTGAAAGTTTTGATCTTTTTTGGAACTAAAACGTCAACAAATCTTGGTTTTTAAGAAACTAAAAAGGAAGAAGAAGAAGAAGAAGAAGACACGTTCGGTTCATCAAAACTTACCTGAATAATAAACATATCATGCATTGCCCACTAATCATTCCTCATTATTAACGTAAATAAACATAGACGTAAAGTGAAAGTTTTGATCTTTTATGGAACTAAAAAGGAAGAAGAAGATGTCCAAAACTTACCCGAATCAGACCAGACCGTAAGGCCGGCCAATTACCAAATATTCTTTTCGAACCAAATCCAAATGAAGATACCTGCAACTGACTGACACTACACAGCGAATTGTCTTGTTCATAGATCGGCCTCGTACTTTGTGTACACAAATAGCCAATAATATCGCGCCACGTCAAGAAACTGGTAACTGAACTAACGGTGCCATTCCCATCTCTTCGGATTTTCTTACAAATTCGTATATTTTCGGCTCAGGCTTATGCCTAGTCCAGCCCAGACATGACGCCTACAGTACATCTGCTTGGGCTTTAGAGGAATGGGTAGTTCTTATTTGCTTGCTTATCTGTATCAACTGAGCCGGTCTCGTTCAAAGTCCATTTCTATTACACCTCTCAACCCTGCAACATATATAAACAACCTTTAAACGCTACAACGAACGAACTTATCTTATCTTTCAAAATCTCGCCGCCGCCGCCGCCGCCACAACCACTACAGTACTGCCAGTTTTATACTATATTCTATCTTTTTCTTCTCTTCCTTCGTTTCTTTATATGTATATATGTATATATATGTATATCCCGGTGACGACGAATTTAGTAATCTGAAAATGTACATGAAAAGTATACAGAGTTTGGCGCTCCCTTTCTCGCGATCTGCGGGGAGGTTGAGGAACCAAAGACTCCGATCTGCGTTTCATGTACGTAGCAGGTGGATATAGGCGAAAAACCGAGGGATATTTACAAATACCTTCCATTTTCTTCCTCTCACGGCCCCTTCTCGTTGTTTCTTCTCTGTAATTCTTCAATTCTGTGATGAAATCGGGTCGGGTCTGACCGATCATTGAGCCCGATCCATATTCCCGCTTGATTTAGAGAAAGTGAGGATAAAATCTATCAATGTACACATTTTGAGGATGTTAATAAATTTTAATTATAATACTCAATTAATTAATTAAAGTAATTAGACTGAATCTACTTTTGTATGAATAGTTTTTTTCAAATTTAATTATAAATTAAAGCCACATCTAAAATCAATAAATTAGCTAAAGTACTAAAACAATTTTTATACGATTAAATTCAATTTAAAATTAATAAACTAAAGTAATTGATCTAAAATTAATTAATTAGTTAAATCATTAAATTATTTTTTATTTTACTTGAATCATTTGAAAATAGCTTTTTATTAGGATAAAATTGTGTATTATTAGATCTCTAAGTTATACAATAACAACATTCAGTAATAATCTCCCTTAATAGTATACAGGTCTAGTAGTAATCTCCTTCAATAGCAAAGTTTTGAAATTCGGACCGGACGTCAAATCGAAGGCCTTACCGGTCACCGGTTTGACTGGTTCGAACACTGGTCAAACCAATGTGATGTCATAATTACACAATAATTATATTTAATTATATATAATATTAGTAATATTAAAAAAATAAAAAATATACCAAATAATATAAATAAAATTTTCAACCATCAATTATATAATTGTTCTCAAGTAATAACTAAACTATCATATAATTGTTTTTATTGAATTAATGACCAACCAGTTCAACCAGTCTCGGTTTAATCGATCAAATGACCGGTTCTCACCGGCTCCCACTGATTCAATTGGGGACTAGTTTTTAGGGATCACCCGGATTCGATAGCCTATCGGTTACCGGTTGAACCGGCCGGTTCGGTTTGGGTTTCAAAACCATGTTCAATAATATACAAGTCTAGTAGTATGCAACATTACTCGTACTACAATCTTACCCTAATTAGTAGAGAGACAGTTTCTCTCATTTATATGAGTGAATTTGACCTAAATTATTTAATTAGTTAAATCATTAAAATAATTTTTATTTAACGTGAATCATTCAACAACAGCTTTTTTATTAGGGTAAAAACCTAACCCTTACTATAACTTCACTTCTAACTAGTAAAGAGACTGTTTCTAATAAATATCTCATTCCAAGTTATTTATTTTATTTAGTTGTAAAATATGATTCAAATTGGACATGAATATTATTTTTATGTGGATAATTCATTTATTTTGATAACCGACATGATAAATTAACTCCTAATAAGATCCTAGCTACAGGCTTCTGAGTGATCAAATTTAGTTAAGGAAATCACATAATAATAAAGATTTAGTTATTAGATTGGATTCCTATTAGGATTAGAATCATCATTAAATTTGAATTATATAAGATTTAAATTTAAATTAATAAATTTAAAATTTTTTAAATATCAATTCCTTCTAAAGTTTAATTTACTCATAAATTGTTATTAAGTTGAATTAGATGATCTTAATTTCATGATATAAGAATTGGTTAATGTGAATAACTATTTCAAAGTTCAATTCCAACACTTATTGTTTTTCTTTGTTTCTCCGTCTTGAAAACCAAAGAAAACATGAATCTACCAAGCTCATCACCAACCCTTTTGTTCTGGTTTTTGTTCATAGTAACCTGTTTTTACTCTTGCCATGGCTTTTACATTGAGAAGTCTGGAACTCAGGGAGTTAAGTACGTCATTAGATCATATTCAGAGAATGCTGATCGATTTGGAGCTAAAGCAAATAGAAGAAAAGACGATAATGAGGTATAGTTAGACGATGCATGTGTCAGGATTTGTTCTTTTTTTTTTTTTGTTGATCTTTGACGTAAGGAGTGAAATATATTTTATCGTCAGGGGTTCCTGAATACTTGGAACAAAGCTTGCAGTTCTGAAGGAGATGTAGCTATTGTCGTTCCCAGGAGTACTTACACCCTTAAACCTATTACCTTCTCAGGTCCATGCAAATCAAATATCACGTTTCAGGTGAGTTCTTGGAGATCCTATCTCATTATCTAACTCCAAACATTGTTAGTAACTTGCGATCGATCACATTCCAGATTTACGGAACAATCAAGGCTCCTGCGGATATAGGAGACTATGAACATAGGAATCAATGGATCGAGTTTCTGAATTTGGAGAGTTTCAGGGTTGAAGGTGGTGGAACCATCGATGGGAACGGAAAAATATGGTGGCGGGAAACCTGTAAGATCAAGAAAAGTCAGGTGTGTCAAACTTTTTTGTGATTCTTAATGGTTATTATCTCTGTACTAGTACGAACTAAGGAGTGATGTTTCGGTTTCTGTTGTTGTGCAGCCATGCATAAGCAGCGCTCCAACTGTAAGTTCCAGCGTCATGCTGAGGTTCACGTACGCTATCTTCTTCAGTTCTCTATCCTTTTTATATCTGAGGAATCTGTTTTCTTTTCTTTCAGGCAATGACCTTCCGTGAATGCAAGAATTTCGAAGTAGTAAACCTGAATTTCATAAACGCACAGCAAATGCATCTGAGATTTGATAAATGTGAGAATGTTAGAGCTATGAGCCTCTCAGTCACTGCACCAGGCAGGAGTCCCAATACTGATGGAATTCACATCTCTGCAACTCATAACATTAGCTTAGACGACTGCGTCGTTGGAACAGGTACCATTGCATGAATCACCTTGAAAATAGGTTTTTTAAAAAGTATGTTCGAACATACTTTTTATTATAATGTTTAAATGAGTTATAAAAATTATTATAATTAACTCTCCAATAAAGAGAATTACTGTTTTAAATCATAATTTCATTAAATTAAAACACTTTTTTTTTCTTTTTTTAGGATTTGGAGTTATCTACTTTGCCTCTAATCCATTTAAAACTTAAATCAAACTTAAATTTTGATGGACATAACATAAATGGAAACGCTAATTAGTACTTCAATTTTGATTTTCTGATTGATACTTTATTTATTTGATGAAGGGGATGACTGCATATCTATAGTGAGTGGGTCTGAATATGTTAGAGCCACCAATATCACCTGTGGACCAGGTCATGGCATAAGGTTCCTCATCCTCAAACACTATTTAACTTGATCGGTGCCTCTTAATAAGCCAGCTTAATTGCACTTAGCTGCTTTGTTTGTGTTCATGCTTCTTTCAGTATTGGTAGCTTAGGAGCTGGTCACGAGGATGCCAAAGTTTCAAATGTGTTCGTCGATGGAGCAACTTTTTCAGGAACCTCAAACGGAGTGAGAATCAAAACTTGGCAGGTGAGAGTCGATTTCCAGGGTTTGTTTTTCCTGCTGGATGAATTAGAACTGAAGTGAACTTCAACTTCAAGCTTTTTTAATTGCTTCTTGTCTTGCAGGGAGGATTAGGATTTGCTAAAGACATACTGTTCCAAAACATCAAGGTACACAAAGTGCACAATCCAATAATCATAGACCAGAACTACTGCGACAGGAAAGAAGCCTGCGAGGAACAGGTAAAATATAAGAATAAAACGACCCTGAACCTGTCACCTTCCAGACACTGATTAGAATCATAACTAATGAAATATTGTTTTGAATTTTGTCAGCCATCAGCGGTGGAAATAAGCAATGTAATGTACAGAAACATAGTCGGAACTAGCGCTTCTGAAGTGGGTGTGAATTTGCAATGCAGCAAAACCATCCCTTGTCGAGGAATATTTATGGAGAATATTGATCTGACCAGCCAAAAAGACGGTGAAAGTGCTAAAGCTTCCTGTCATAATGTAGATTTAGAAAAGATTGGAAAGGTCTCTCCACAATGCCCTTGATTGTTCCGTCAGCATTGTGTAGAAACCTGAAAAATATTCATTATTCAGGATTGGAGTTGCGTATTGTTTAGTAGATTTAGATTATAGGATTTTCAATAGAGTACATGAATGAGATTGTAAATGATTCATGTTCTTGTTCCCAAGTCAAAGTTCAATGGCAGAAACTAGAAAGGAACTAGATTTTTATAATACAGGTGTGATTTGCAGACATAGTTACAGAATTGATCAAATCCTAACAATCTTTTTAGTCTCTAAACAATCTCTAAATAGCCATTATTATGGAAAAAGCTATAAACCCCGATTTCTATATATTTGGATGGACAAAGGTGCACGTCAGGACAAAGCATTCCTGATAAATTCAATTCTCTCTATCGCTTCTCTTCAGGTGTTAATTTCCTCTAAACATGAGTCTGGGAAGCCAATCAATCATTCTGCTCTCGTTTTTTGTCGTAGCAATCAATTATAAGTTCTCTAGTCTTAGCATTTACCATGAGATCTATCAACTCACAAACTCATATCTTACCAAGCCTGGTCATCTGGATTTCCAAAGCTTTGCAACAGGTATCGCCAAGCAACAGGTTCAGAAAAAATTGTGAACGTTGATCAGTTTGGAGCTAAAACAGATGGAAGTGACGATTTTCAGGTAGGAATCCTGTTTTAGGGTTTGTTCTTCCCTCTCTTTACGTTTGCTTTCAGGAATCAGGACCCCATCGTCGAATTTCTTTTTCCAGGCATTTAAGAAAGCTTGGAACGTAGCTTGCTGTTCTCCAGGAAATGTTGCTATTGATATGTCGTTCCTAAGAAGATATACACCCTTCAATTTTAAATTTTTTTATTCGATTGAATTTGTGAAAAAAAAAAAAGATTTCACCTTAAACAACTCTGGAAGGTACAGATAACATTAGAATACCCATTGAACAGTGAATCCTTATTCACTTCGAACTACAATCTTTTTCTGTTTTATGAATGATATTGTTCTTGAAATGTGTGTGTCAGGACTCAGTAGTTCAAGTGAGCAATATTGTAATATACAGAAACATGGTGGGAACTAGCTCTTCTGAAGTGGGTGTGACATTCAACTGTAGCAAGAACAAGGAGTTCTGTTGCGTCACATTACTCTGCTCAGCCAAGAAACCGGCGCCAAAGCCTCCTGCAATAATGTGAAGTTGGCCACAAGAGGAAAGGTCTCTTCGCGGTACTCTTGATGGAGCCTCCTGGAGTTTAACTCATTCCAGTTATTACCCATATTTTAAAAACTAAATCAGTTTGGACTGATTAATTTTTAATTTTTTAATTTGATTTAGTTTTTTTGTGTGAAAATTGATAACTAACTAATTTTTATAAACCAAAATAAATTATTTAATTTTTATTTAACAATTTTTAGTTAAACTTTAAAATTTTCAGTAAATAAAAACAATCTTTTTCAGTTATTTTTCATATTCTTCAATTTTATTCAATTTTAAACCGATTTAATATGACGGTTTAATAATACCGGTTGAGCTGATTAAACCTTAAACTTTTTGTTATATCAGTTTAATTTTTTATTCAATTTTAAAAAGTTTGGTTACTATGTGTGTGTATATATATATATATAGTTTCCACGTGCTAGTTAAAGTCGAGTCCTTTGATGCTTTATTTGAGTATTGATATTTTTCTACAAATAAAGAGATATTATATTTTGTTATATTTTAGTTTTAAAATATATTTTATTTTTGAAATTTGAGTTATATTTTATTTATATTTATATTTATTATTTATTTATGTATTTATTGTAATTTTAGTTACAATTTTTTTAATGTGTCAGTTTTACTTATTTATTCTTTAACCTTGTCAGTTTTACTTATTTACTCTTTAACCGGTATCACTTTTTTATTGTCACATTTGCATGTAGGTCTATTAAAAACAATCTCTCTATTATGTAAGGATAAGACTGCGTACTATCAGACTTCCTCAGACCCCATTTTATTATAAAATTTCATATTAGATGTGATAATGACAACAACAACGATAATGATAAAGACGATTATATATATATGTGTCAATGTGTGCGATGTTCTTTGACAGAATTGGAGGCTTAAAAGCATTGGTGGATGGTATAAGTTAGGTGATTTACTTTTGTAAATTGAAAATTATTAAGAACGTTCTTTGTGATTTGATCCATTTTCCACACATTTCTCTAATGGGAAATGACAAAAACCCGGAAGTCCCTCGTGATTTTGTACTTTTTAATTGCATGTTCTTGAAAATTTCTTAATTTTTAATTTTTTAGAAAATTTTTAAAAAATTAAAAAATAATAACAAAATATACACATTATAGACATCATAATTGCACTAATCCCTAATGCTGACATGATGATTCAACCCAACCCAAATTTAAATTGAATTAATTGAATCAACTCAAATTGATAATTTAGTATAATTATTTTAGATTATTAATTAAAGTTTAATTTAATTTATTCATTCGGATCAAATTTCGGAGTTACTTCAAGTTATTATATCATTGAAATTTGATTAATTCACGTCTAATATTTACATCGTATATAATTTATAATTTATTTAGATTATGTTAAATTAATAATATTAGTCAAATTTAATTGATTCGGTCGAACTAACATGACTAGTTTTAAAAAAAAACCTTATAAATTTGTTAGGATTTTGTTAAAAATTTGCATGTTTTCTTCATGTTTATACATGGATGCATCCTAGATTATTCAAATTTTAGCTCAACAAATAGATTACCTATGCCTATACATGTAGATTATATACCTATGCCTATACATGTAGATTATATATAAACCCAACCTAATCCAGATATCTAATTTATGCTATATGTGGATACCTATAACTAAACTCTACATCAACCTAATCATAGAAGATGATAATAAATATTAAATAATGAGTTACAAGTCAAGAACGCTTACAAAAATCGGATCATTTGAGCAATGAGTATTATGGATTGGAAAAGAAATCTTTATAATAACTTCATTTCAAGTAAAGTATTTGGAAGAAATCAAAACAGCATCTCTTGTGAAGAAGACAGGATCTATAACATATATATACACATCTACACAGCATTAGAATATAGAAGATAAGGCTCATCGTGGCCTAATGTATACGTAGTCTTTGGTAATTTTAATTAACTGATCCAGAAAACACAGAAAGGTTTTTAAGTTGAAAAGGAAAAGGGTTGAAGCATAGTTCAACATTTCCAGGAATCACATGATTGTTTCACATGCATCATTATCAAGTATATCTCAGTACGTGGTACGATCTATAAGCAAACTGTATCTTTTTTTTTTTTTTTTGGTTTCCTATAAACGTGTTCTTCGTATAACCTCAAAACTTGCTTGTTTCCTTTTTGTGAGATAGGCCTTTTACTAGTAGCATGAAATTGAAGAGGAAGCTCAATTATAGCTGAAACTGGGAGGCCCTTATCAGCCTAAGAAATGGCTATGTGCATGCAATAATCCACAACATCACATATTTCAAATAAATTATTGAGATTAATTCAGATTTGACTTGCAAGCTCTAAGTGTGTGTATGTTTATGTAACTCAAACAACTTGGGAGTTATTGTAGATGGGCACACCAGGAAAGCAAAGGGAATGGGTACAGTACTGATCATTGATCATCTGTCTAAAATTCAACAAAAAGTTTTTTACTTTCTTTTAAGTAAACAGCACATTAAATATGTGTTTGACAGGGAGTGTACTGAGAGATGGGGAAGGTAAAAGCGAAGAGGTATGGAACTAAACTAAGCTCTTTCTGGTTGGGGTGTCTCTCAACCACACAAAGTACAATAGCTTAACCAGACAAAAGAAGAAGGTCTGGTCATGTAGTTAGTGAAGATATAAAAGCAGAAGAGTAGCTAACTTCCCTCCTTCTGCTTCCTCATACCTACCCTTAGGGTCCGTATTTCATCTTATGCTTTTATTCTCTCTCCACTCACTCACACACAAACACACGAACACGCCCAGATACTACCTTTTTTTTCCTGTTCAGTTTCTGGGACGACAACAATATCTATGGAAAGTAAAGAAGGGACATCTTCAGGAAGTGAAAAGAGACCAAGAAGGTTCAAAAGAATATGTGTCTTCTGTGGTAGTAGAGCTGGTTACAAATCTTCATTTAGTGATGCTGCTCTTGACCTTGGAAACCAACTGGTAAATATTTGTGTATATAGTCAACGAGCTTCATACACTAATATTTATGCAGATTGATTCAACCGATCTGACTTTTGATATCAGGTTGAGAGAAATATTGATTTGGTATATGGTGGAGGAAGTTCAGGGCTTATGGGTTTGATCTCACAAACTGTGTCTAATGGAGGTTGCCATGTTCTTGGGTATAATATACTATAGACTACTTATTAAGAACCTGTCATCTTCTCACACTGGTTTAAATTATCTTCAATTTCTGATCATCTTGTTATGTTTTTACAGGGTGATTCCTAAGGCTCTTATGCCTCATGAGGTATAAAATATTTCATCCCTTATGTTTTACTATCTATTTTGAGGGGAAAAAAATGAACAAGAAGCTACCCTTTATGTACTACTCTTTGACAGATAACAGGAGTAACCATAGGAGAAGTGAAAATTGTTGAAGACATGCATAAAAGAAAAGCAGAAATGGCAAGGCATGCAGATGCTTTCATTGCACTTCCTGGCAAGTATTAGCAGTTCTTGATTCAAAATCTATATTTCTTTAGTTATAAAAAGTTGAGATCTTTTCAGGTGGATATGGAACTATGGAAGAGGTGCTAGAGATGATTGCCTGGTCTCAGCTTGGAATTTATGAAAAACCAGTCTGTCTCTGATCCTTATCGATTGTATCTGCACCCATCTGTCAAAAGTTGGAACATTAATCTAAAGGGATACTCTTGTTCTTCTGTGTTACTCTATAAACAGGTGGGATTACTTAACGTAGATGGATACTACAATCACTTGCTTTCCCTGTTCGATAAAGGAGTTGAAGAAGGATTCATTAAGGAGACAGAAAGGCAAATCGTGATCATAGCAGAAACAGCAGATGAGCTCATAAAAAGAATGGAGGTGATGATGAACAAGAAGAACATATCGAATAGAATAACAACAATCTCTTCTACTTAGTATAATATCGATATGATATAATAGAACATCTCCATTCTAGACTAACCTAATAATAACTCTAATTCTAGAAACATTTGAATATTGGGGTTCTAATGTTGCAGGAGTATGCACCAGTGCATGAAAGGGTTGCACCCAGACAAAGTTGGGAAGTGGACCAATTATGCGAGTCTACAACAAATGAGGAACCCCTAGGATCTTAGCCAGACCACAACCTTTTGTATATTATAAGTTAACACCATGTTTATATAGTATTTATGTTGGTAAGCTAAGGTAAGCTATTTATGTCCCATTACCATCAAAAGGAAAAGGAAAAGGACAGAAAAAGATAACCTAATCTCTCTAGTGGGAAAGTCAAGATCCCATATCCTGATCATCCATTTGTATACTCATGATGATGATGAAATATAATATATGTTTTATCATTTTGGTGTACCCTTTAGCTCTGTCTCTATCTTTGACCGTGTCAAAAAGGCATAGAACTGTGGTTAGGGACATGGGGTGTTCTTTTCATTGTGTGAAGACTTGCTTTTGGTTTGAAATTACTTAGAGTCGTAGCGAAGATTCTGATGAATGTGTGGATTGGAGGCTAGGGAATATTTCTTGGCATGCTTCTGTGGTTAGCGTCCTACAGTATTATGGATTGTTTTGTTATAGGCGTACTTTTCAATTCCGACCACGACTAGGACAACAATCTAGTTTGGTTGGAACAAGACTAGAGTTTCTTCTAAGCTCTAACGTGATCGAACTTGGAACTAGGTTTTAAACTTCACGTGGAAATTGATGTGAT
>JAOSBK010000004.1:264338-284504 GCA_027568895.1 Erythroxylum shatona
CCAAACAACATTATTGGTATTAATACAGAAACCCAAGTTACAAACCAAACATCATTTTTTATTTTTCATACCCATTCTCATTCCCTTCTACTATTATATCCATATTCATACTCAACCCTATGCTTAAACCAAACACCCCCTAAGTTTATTTTAACCAAACTCATACCCGAATATTTAAGTCTAAGCAACCTGAAAGTTTATCGAACTCGGGCTTTGGCCTTAAGAGGTTTAGCTCTAGCCCATTCACACTCTTATCATAATCATTGAACCCTTTCGGGTGTTTAGTTAACTGAAATAATATCTTCAAAGAAAACAAAGTTAACTGAAATAATTATTTCATTACTGATATATTCTAAGTAATAAGATATTCTTTGTTTAGATGAAAAAAACACATATAATATATAATTAAAGCGGCATCTTTATTTCTTGAGTTTGAGAAATATATAAACCAATCAGTTCGTATATTTTTTTTTATTTTAACAGGTTAGGAATAAAAATAAGAACATGTTAAACAAAAATATCTTTAAAAAATCTACGTAATTACATAACTATAATAATAATAATAATGATGTAATTAGGATCTTTTTTGTTAATTATTCTTTTTTTCAGTCCAAAATATTAACATTAACATTACATTATTATTTGAAATTATTAAAAATAAACCATACTAAATAATATATAATTTATATATTCCTCGTCTATTACACCTTGTTAGTATGCAGATATCCAGCACTATCAATGTTTTTTTTTTTTGGACTCGAGGCTCGGCTCTAATTGCTAGTCCTATTCTAAACATCAATCCCTACCGTACAAGCTGCTACCAAGCACATAATGAATGCTTGTGAATTAGTACCCAAATAATTTAAAGCAATGTCAAATTAACAATCCGATAAATCAACTACACATCATATACAACATAGAAATAACACCGATCAATAACACTGTTCAAACAATAGCAGTCAATTAGGAGTAAGCCATAATAATAGTACCCGCACAACATCAAATTCTCTTATTAAGAGTATGGGGTTGCTTACTATCAGACCTCTCTAAACCTCGTTTTATCGCGGGACTTCAGATTGGGTATGATGATGAAGAGTATGGGGCTCTGGCGCCAAGGACTGATGCCTGTTGCTGTGGTGAACATCTCTTCCATTTGTTCCAACAACCTCCATCCGTTGTCCTCTCAAAAATCCGGGGCTGCCTTCCGGGGAAGGAATGCTCCCATTGTGGATTTTCAATCAAATAGTCCCAACCCCTGAAAATACATTACACACATATGTTCAGTTCTTTTTGCATTTATAAATTCCCGAAAAGTTTGTCAAACCATATAACACCACACTTTGCATTATATATACACATAGCCAAGCACAGACATTCACACAACTTCCTCTCATATTTCTCTTTTTTTCTTAATGGTTACCTCCTTAAATTATCCACAAAATCTGGACCTTCTGCAGATGGTGAGGTAGAACAATTCTGGAGGATCTCTGCATCGGACAGACATTGAAATGTCCAAGCTAAATGCAACAGAAATTCAGTCCTACATTCATGACACCAAGAACATCCAAACCAATTAACCATGACAAAATAAGCTGTAATTTTAGTATAGGACCCGCAGGCATGTCAAACTAGATATCAACTATCCCAATAAAAAGCTCCTAACTCAATTATGCTAATAATCTATTTTCACATTAAACAAAGACTAGGAAGCACACAATACCAAGAGCATGGTTCAATCACAAATCTATCCTTCTGAGTATCGTATGTCTCCAGTAACTTGCCATTCCAAGAGGGGTCATCACAGGAAGCTGTGACTCTAATTCTTCTGACTATTTCATCTGGGCATCTCGAACTTCTATCAAAACTGGCTGGGATGACTGATCCGTTGGATGTTTCAACCTAACAAGGTAAAAGCACAGCTTTTCTGTTCAGTTTACATAATTTAAATACTATGCTAGTATTTAGGGGTTTAGATCACCAGTCCTGTTACTCTGTGCCTACCTTGCTTTATGAGCATCCATCCGTTCAATTTCTGTGGGTCCTATTTATTAAATAGATGAATGCTCATAGAACAGGATAGGAACAAAGTAATGAGATCAGGTGATCTGTTTGCAATATTTAGAGCAGTAGACATCATTAAAAATGAAAAGAAAAGAAGAAAAAAGAGTTGAAGATGAATCTAACCCTGAACCCATGAAAAATTGGGCGTGCATTTCTTTTAGAATCCCATATGGTATTATCCTCCAAAACAAACAGAGTTCGAATATGAAACCTTTCTGGCCTCTTCTCCAAAGTTTGAATTATTTTTGAACACAAAGGTAAAGAATAACCATCCGATTTTCCATGGGCATTAGATCTTGTCAAGCCGTCAGAGTGCTGCAAAAAAGGACAATACAATTGCTTAAATTATCCCACCTCCAATGATCTAACCACAACTCTAGAAAATGAAAAACAATTTGAGATTCTTGGACCAGACTTCAAGTGAAGCATCTTGGAAGCCACCAATCAAGTGGATCTGCAATCAGAAGTTGGTATACATAATTAAGTCCACTCAGTAAGACGTTAATTGAATTAAATGGAGTAACCAATAAAGCAATGGAATTTTATAGTAAATACACAGTTTAGAAGAATACATCCAAGTCAACATCAGACATATTATTGATAACGCGTGATAACATCTGGGTGAGTCCAATTTCGACAATTTTAGGAGAATCCATATGGGCAACAGATGTCCTGCCACAATCACGGATAAAGAGGTCAGAAATAATGAGATGAGGGCCAATCATAAGATTTCTCGATCACTTGTCATGAGGGAATTTGTTCTTACATTTTATTTTTTGGGTTCCAAATAACAATGCCCACACAAGTTGTCGCCTCATCAGTACCAATAAACTACAGATGCAAATCAAAAGTAAGACTAAAAAATTTATGACGCATAAAAAAGAAGGAAATACGAGATTCTAATCTCCAAAACGATTTGAATGGCAGGTTTAACCACAAGTAGAAATAACAGAGAGTGAGACTCATAACGCCTCCTGCCTCACAAGAAAAGAAGTAATTGAGGATTCAAATGTTGGGTAAAAAAGAAATAGAAGAGTGATGATGTGTGGTTTAATAATGAATCATGACAACAGAATAGAAGAAGAAAAGTAGATACATCCACAAGTGCAGGGTCAGCAGTTGCATATTCCCTTTGGAAGACGTAAACCCATCTACCAGTTGGAGCTGAGCTTTGCAAACCAGAGTCGTCCAAAACTATCTTTGTCTCTTGCATTGCCTTGAATGAAGACGAGGCAGATAACAACGTGGGGTGCTTCATTAAAGATGTCAAAGTACCACAACCTCCCTATCACAAGTACACAAATTCGCTAAATTTGATGAAAACGACAAACCACTAGCTATGTAGAAGTTGGGAGAAATCACAATTTGAACGATGAAACAAATGGGTATGAGATTTAGCACACTGAAAGTAAATTTTGAATACATTTTGCTCTTCCTATCAGAAGAGAAGATAGAAAGAAGAATACCAGGGGTTGGTTTGAAGAAGAAGAACGACGAAAAGACGAAAATGGAAGACCATCAACGAATATCATATTCTCAGACAACTCCACACAGCGCGGAAGCAGAGTCTTCCTCTTCTCTCTTCTCTTTGCCTTCTCTTAAGTCCGGAGAGCTACGGACACTGTGAGAACTGAGAAATAAGAATGTCAACAGACATTTAAAAATATGAAATTAAATTACAGAAACATATTTGACCCAAAAAATCTTTGCCGACCCGACCCATTCAGACTAGATTCGAACCGATTCAATCGGAACCTATTTGACCCAGCCTGAATTGATTAGGCCCAGTCTGACAGAACCGAAAATGATCCAGCCCATTTCCTAGAAAAGGCCCGCATATATTCCTTCTTGCCCCCCACTTCCTTCCAACAAATTACAAACCAAGTCAGCGTCATACTTGACTCGGCCCGACCCATATAAACGTAACTTGTCCCAACCCGGCTTGACCCGACAAGGATCAATTGGGTCGGGTCACATCGGAGAACATGGCCTCCGTTTTGCGGTATTTGGGAATTTATCAACAATAACACCGCCAATGTTCGTCGGAGGCGTTAAAATTCTGATCGGATCATGAAAATTTACTGAATTAAGCTTAATTCAAGTAAATTTACCACTTTCTCTATCTCCTAGAACATATTCCATTAGCTTCCGTTTTCAGAAAATGTCCATAAACACAAGAACAGTATATCTACCAAAAACTCAACGCTGAATCACCTCCACTTCTTATCTAACATATCGACATCATCAAGTTTCTATAACTTCGTAAAAGTAAAGAAAGAGAACTCTTGAAAAAGGAACAACACAGTTAAAAGCAACCTGTGATCCTCCGTTAGGAATCTTTCACAGAAATCTCATCCAACAGAAGGAAGAGAGGGAGAGAGAATTACATCGGAAAAGGAATTCGCCGACTTCCATCTCTTGAACGCCGAGGAGACTGAGGGAAGCGAGCGAGAATCAATCGTAACGGTGCGAGACTTTATATAGTATCGTTAACTGGTTTATTTTGGCTTAACGGTGGAATCAACCTTAACGGTAAGTTCGCTTTTTCGTTAGCAAACGACACCACTTAACTGAACTGAACACATCGTTTATGAGTGGCTACGAGACCAGCAAACTTATCAACTCTTTTGATTCACAGAGCTCCAATGGCTACTCTCAGCTTCAGTCCTACGAGACTTCCCCATAAACCCTTCTCGAGAATTGCTTCTTCCTCGCAGTACTTCGAGACTCTTTCCTCCACTTTCCATTTAAAGCCCTCCAAGTACTACAAGAAACCAAACCACTTGCAATCCAACATTGTTGTCCCAAAGCTCTCGGTCTCAACGCAAGAGGAGGTGGATATTGAGGACTATGAAGATGACCCAACTGCTGAACTGAGCTTTCTAGACCCAGAAACCGACCCAGAGAGCATTGTCGAATGGGAATTGGATTTTTGCTCTAGGCCTATACTTGATGATAGAGGCAAGAAGGTGTGGGAGCTTGTGGTGTGTGATGATTCACTGTCACTTCAGTACACCAAGTATTTTCCGAACAACGTTATCAATAGCATCACTCTAAAGGAGGCTATGTTGTCTATTTCTGAGAATCTCGGTGTCCCTTTACCCGAAAAAGTTCGCTTCTTCAGGTGATTTCTATGGCAATTTGCCTTTTTGACATACATGCATTTTAACAAATAGCTTGTGTGTATAACGATAGCTTTGTGCGATTGTTACATTACTCGAGTATATGGTGCTGATTGACTGTGCCAGTGCATTTCAGGGGACAGATGCAGACAATTGTAGCAAAAGCCTGTAAGGAGCTGGGTATCAAGCCTATTCCTAGCAAACGGGTGCGTATGTATTCGATAGGAACTCGGTTTTTCATTTTCCTAATCTTAATGGAACCAAGAATTTGTTGCTTTAATCTAGCCAAAAGTGACTGATAAACCAGTGAAGGTAAAGATTTATATGGAAACATGCTCATGTTGTTTCTTCTGGTTGATTGACTAAATAGATGGTCACACCAATGAAGTGGGTTTCATACCATATCTGACCAAACTGTCTTGCACTCTACTGGGTTGCCGTAATTTTTAAAAATTATTCGAAATAGTATCCGTTGATCCGATACAATATGTGCATAGGGAAATTTAAGCAAACAGACATTATATATGCTTGCACCCTGTCATTGCAGTGAATTCTTCTTTTTTCTTAATAAGTCACAGCAACTGAGATTCAATCCAAGTCCAGGCATTCCTATGCATGAGATACCTCACTAGTTGTTGAGGAAATGCAACGCGTCCTCTTGTGTGTATATGCACCTATATGAACTAACTAATTTGTGCCATTTGCTCACCTTTTTAGGTTGGTTTTTTCTGCAGTGTTTATCACTTCTTCTATGGCTAGAAGAACGGTACGAGACTGTATATACTCGTCATCCTGGTTTTCAAAAGGGAGCTAAACCAATTCTGGCACTAGACAATCCTTTCCCAATGGAACTCCCGGAGAACCTGTTCGGGGAGAAATGGGCGTTTGTCCAGCTACCTTTGTCAGGTACAGGCATGGTAGACTAGCATTGGCATATTCCTTGTCGATATTCATACATGTGACATGCCATGGCATCCATTATGCAGAACGATTTTTCTGGAAGTCAGAAGTTTGTGAATAGAAACATATGTTGTGATAGTGAAATCATTCATAAACTGAGGCGATAGTCTTTGGCTTCGAAATCATTGATTCTTTGAACCGAAAAAGACAGAAACTATTAATTCCTGAATTGCAAATGGAAATTGGAGATCCTAACCTGTATACTCCCATTTGCAGCTGTTCAAGAAGAAGTGGCATCACTGGAGACGAGATTTGTGTTTGGTGCAGCTCTTGACTTGGACTTGCTTGGAATTGAGATCAACGACGATACACTGATCCCTGGACTAGCTGTTGCATCTTCTCGTGCTAAACCGTTAGCAGGTATCTCCTTTCTCTAATCTACTATCTATGGCCATCTCTTGATAGTTCAACATTTATGCTGCGTCCTGCAAAGGATAAGTTCAACACCTTCCTCCAATTTGTTGCAGCCTGGATGAATGGACTGGAAGTATGTTCGATCGAAGCCGATACAAGTCGTGCTGCATTGATTCTATCTGTTGGGATTTCTACAAGATATGTTTATGCAACCTATAAGAAAACTCCTGTAACAACAGCTGAAGCTGAAACTTGGGAAGATGCAAAGACGGCCTGTGGAGGGTTACATTTCCTTGCCATCCAGGATGACTTAGATTCTGATGACTGTGTTGGATTTTGGCTTTTGCTAGACCTGCCTCCTCCACCTGTATAATTTATTTTTTTCTAGTCTTTTTTTTTACTACCGTACGAGCCTGTTTTTCCACACCACACAACGGAATTTCTTGCCGTCTAGCCATATGATGTTGGAAAGAGATCATTATTCACTAACTTAACGGATCGTCTTGAATAATTTCTTTTAATAATAACATTTTAAATGGTCCAAATAAATTCAAACTTCGTGACATAAGCCCAACTACGATTTGGGCCACACTTGGATCACCGTTCAATTCGACCAATCCCATTGCCATTTCTAATTTAAACCTTAAGCAAATCTGAACAGTAGGGAACCGTGAGGTTTACAAACGGATCCAAACAAGAACCTGATTCTTTCACAAGTCACAATTACGAAATTGATGATGAGATACTCGTAATTAACAATTTTGGAGAGCCTAATGAACAAAATACATGAACATAACACCGAAGCCAATGAAATGTCGCTTTCACTTAACTAATAAAAGTCGCAACAGCTACACAGAACTGCCATCACGAACACGAAGCTTGGATTCTGAGGCATTGTTGTGATCCACTTTAGAAAAGGAGGAATTTGATACCCTACTCTGAAATTATCCTAGAGGTACACAATAATCTTTCATTTACAATACAACTGCATATTAATAAGCAGCGGTACAAGCAACCCCAAAAATGTAACCTTAATCTCTGCCTCTGGAATGGGAGACAAACACTTGACCCCTAATAGGGAAGAAATCTTGAGCTTAATCATCAGTTTAAAATAAGATCAAGCGCTCACCTCTTCGATCTCTTTTGCTTCTGCGGAATAAAGCGAACATCCTGCTTCCCAAGTTGTAAAGTTATCAATCTGCTATCATCTAGAGTAACCGAAAGCAACGAAGTGCCTTCAACAATATCAGATACCACACCCTTATGCCTGGATTAAAAGTTCAAGATCAAAGATGGAATGGAAGATCAAATAAAAAGCAAGAAGTACCTGAGGATATATTACTGAAATCGTAATCAATCATACGCATCTTCTTGAGGAGATGAAAGGAAAGAAAAAGCTTACCATGAATCATCAGATGGCTGGTGAACTTCAACTCTCTTTCCAATTGCATCTTTACCCAACCTTTTCAATATCCAACTAGCTCCCATCATCTGACTGTCCTGATGAGACTGCGTGGCATCTTCATCTCCGTTTGATGTCATCATGAAGTTCGATGATCTCTTTCGCTTTGATCTTTGACCCCTTATAATCTTTTCTACGTCAGGTGCAGGACACTGAGAACTCTGATTCTCAATGTCAGGTTTTTTAATCTTCAATCTGAGTGAAAGTTTAGAATCTTTTGGCAAGGAATTCAAAATCGGTGTGTCACCAGAGTCATCATTGCTTTCAGCTTTTGAATTGGGCCTCATTTCTGGTGATTTTGCCAAAGATAACTTGCCAGTTCTTACAGTGGGGACATCAGGCCCAACTGCAGCTCTGCTCCCCCCAATGCTTCTTTTACTTGATGAAACATGAGTCTCGTCTGAACGCATGGTTTCACCTCTGACAGTGCCTCTCTCTATATCGAATTTGGAATTTAAGTTGGAAGCTTCAGGCTTCAATTTTCCAAACTTAATCATATTTCCTTCTCTTCGAGCAAATTTTAAGCTGCTTGTTTGGCTAGAATGATTAATTGTCTCCTCTGCATGATCCAAAATAACTACTATGAATCTATGATGCCCTTCATTCACTAAAACAAACCCTTACTGATAATGCGGAAATTTTAAATGAATGGATGGAAGCCACTCACCTTCTCCAAATTTAGCAGTGCCATTGTTTCTCTCGGCAGTAGACTTGTCACTCATCCTATGACGGCCTGTACCATCACTACCTATTCATAAATACCAAATGTACAAGGATATGAGTGAGGACACACTATCATTCAGTAGGAAATATCAACCTAAAATTTTGGTGATTAAGCTGTCGTAGCCAAAAAAATAAAAAACCTTCATTAAGTTATTAATTAAAAAATATTACAAATATATTTATGGAAACAGATCATCTTAGTTCATCAAGGGAAATCAAACTGATGGCATACCATTGGAAGTTGTCAAGTCCTGCTCTCTTTGAGAGCTTGAAGCATCAGATCTTGGAGACTTGGTAACATTTATTTTTCGAGCACCTAAATTTATGACCAATTTCTTTGCTTTCACAGTTGATTTGCTAGCATCTTTTTGTGTGTCATTCCCACTATCCAAATCTTGAGGCTTATTATTTACAATTCTAATAACTCTGGATGTCCTTTCTCCATCCCTCACCATGACCTCATCAACAAACTTTTGTTTCAAACCTCCTGGCTGATTAACAGAGGGAAAGCCTTCAGTGCGGTTCACCACTCCTGCAACAGTGGAAGAATACACATCCAGTCCTTTTTCATATGTTTCGGTGTCACCAGCCTTATTATCATCCATACTAGTTCCATGACATTGAATATCCTGCTGAGGTAGTTCTCTCTTACTAGTAGAAGATGAATGAGAATCCTTTTTCTTAGAAGACTTCTTATTCCAAGATTTCTTTCCATATTCCTTACTCTTCTTTGGAGACTTATCTACCACACCTTTTAGAGAGAGCTTTATAGAACGACCAGATTCATTCTTTGGCATCAGAGGACCATTTTCTTCTTCATCTGAATAGGGCGAGATTGAAAAGATATCTTCTTGAGTTGGCAGCCCTGCAGCTTCCCTCAAGCTAGCAATCAAATCCCGGTCAGCTTTATCTCGTCTTCTCCAAAGCTCTTGAACAGCATCTTCAAGATCCTTCACCTAGCAACATACATTATGTAATTGATGAATCGAATATGGACAAAAGGGAAAGAGGAGCTATATAGTGCAATAACAAATAAATGTGACATAGGGAGAGAGATTAAAACCTGATAGCATTCACCACGACAGGTGGCACATTTGTACTGAAGATTCCCATCAACTTGAAATTGCAAATATTTTTCATCACTGCAAGCCATTCATTCCAGAAAGAGATATATACATCATTTAACCACAATGCCACAAAATCAAACCGTACAAAAACACGTAAAACCAATCATGTAAATAATTTAATTCAACAACTTGACTAGGAGAAAATAAAGGTAACTTAATAACCAAATATACTTATAAACCTATACCCACTTGCCTGAGCGCAAATAAATTCTCAAATGAAAATGTGCTATTAACTTGTTACTAAAGAATGGCAGCAACAGACCTGATACCATCACAATGACAATGCACCCAGCGCTGGCACATATCACAGCAAACCATTGGTGTTGATTCTGAATCTCTATAAACCTTGAAATTGAAACAAGCATCTCAAAATTCAGTCAGATTAGGTCATAGTTAAAATCAGAAGCACTTCTATGCAAAAAACAAACCTTCAAACAAATGGGGCAATAATTTCCTTTCACAAACAGTCTTCCACAAGCATCACAACAAGTGTATCCCAGAAACCACCTGAAAAGATAACATACTGAATCTGTCAAACAAAGGAAAATCATTGCCCCGTTGAAAGAATAAATATGGAATCATAAACATAGGAATTCATAAATCCCTAATGCCGCCATCTCCAACTAACTACTACTATAATGTTGTATAAATTCTGCAGCATCTAATATGCATTAAAGTTGAATAACACATAACATCCTAACCAACATGTTTTGATGACGTTAAACAGTAGCCATTTGCAATCTCTAACTATTGTCAAAGCAAAAAAGAAGTCATTAGGGAAAAAGAAACTAAATGCCTTCATCAAGGAACCCGTGCTTAGAGAATCAAGAATATTTGTGTGCCAAAGCTAACTCTTCATAATTAGTACCTCACACTTAGGCCATTTCCAGGTACACCAGATCCACAACTGTGACATCTTGTATGTTTGGGGCACAAATACAGTCCAGAACTAACATTCTGTGCCACCCAAAAATGAAAATTAGAAATGCTTCTTGAATCCAATTTAACATCAAAGAGATGACTAATAGACATATCACCTTGTGTGGAGGATGCTGACAATAACAATGGTAAGCACCATCACATCGTTTGCAGAACATAAATTTATTCGGATCTCCAGTCCTTCGACATATCTAAAGAAGTCGGAAGCATCAAAATGTAAGCTTTCTCTCAAGATCAATACCATATACAGACATTCCTAAAAAAGTTAACGAATGATGAGAATCTAGAACTCAATGTACCTCACAGATTCGGCAAGATGGACAGTTCCATGAACTCCAGTGAAATAAATCTGCACCGAATCTCTGAATAAGAATACATAGGAGCATGCTGTTGTTAAAGTATCTAACCTATTAATTTACCTCTATTACGAGACCAAGCTTTCAAGCAGCTTCTGTGGTATTTCTTGCCACAACTTTTGCACGAAAGCATCTTTCTTGCTCTCTCACTTCCTTCTGTATCACCCAGAAAGCACATCCGGCACATCACATTAGCATTTGACTGACCTTGCTCTTCTCCAGTAATTTTCTTAGAGCCAGCCTGGAAATGTTTGTTAGTACATAAACACAGAGTGATTAAATGGTGTGAACCCTGTAAATTGTAAAAACAGGATCCAACTAAGCTCTTCAATATCCACAAACAAGTGTCGTGAACAAGTCACAAGAGATCAATGTCCGAGATCACAAAAATTTGTGCACGTACACATAACAAAAGTGATAGGGAGATGGAAGACTCCAAGTAACTGCCCATCCCAATGAGGCCAAATGAAAAACTACAGCCACATTCAGAAAATGCAGTTCCTGTTTTTATCAAGTTCGGCTATGATATCATGCTTTAAGATCCCAAAAAAGCAGAGCAACCAAATAAAAAAAAAGCATAATAACACACTCCGGAACTTTTTTCAAAAAGAAAAACTAAATTACAAACACCAAAGATATAGTATATATAACAATAAATGTCAACAGAAATTTTCGCCCACATCTTGAGTAGGAAATTACAGAAGCACAAAAGAACATTGAAAAGCACAACCATCAATGATTCTCACTAGTTAGAAACATGAAACACCATCCAACACCTCCATACATTGAAACAATTACTCAATATACAACAAATTTGTTGGAAAATTAAATTCACACAACCAAGCAGTTATCCCATTAGACCGAAAATCATAAAACCTAAACCAAATAAGAAACTGGTTAGGTATATGCAATTCTTGATGAATTCAAGGATTCAATTCGATCATTATGTGTAGGTAAGCACAATCAAGTTCAGACATTCTTTCAAAATCTGTACGTAGACGACTTCAAACATCATCAATCAAAACTAACTAGTCCAAACTCCACATTGCGTCCTTCAAACAACTCCAGAATTCCATACTAAACAAAATTCAGTATAAAATTCAGAAACTAACAGCTGTTATAAACCAAACGTGCACATTTGATGTAAACTCACCTCCATATCTCCTGCCTCAAACCGGCGCGCATAATCTTCGGCTGCAACCATTGCCGCGGCGGCCTTACGCTGAAGAGCCAACCGCTTCGTCTTCGCCGACACAGCAGCCGCACTATCATCAGCTCCCTCACCACCACCACCGCTGCCGCCGCCGCCGCCTCCATCTCCCCGACACACAATCGCTGGAGGTGGCGGCGGCGCCAAAACGGGAATGTGCACGACCTTGGGGACAGAGACCTGAACGGTGTCGTGGCGCGAATCCGCAATTCCGGAGGAGAACTCCTCGATTCTAGAAACATCGAACAAGAACAAGGCCTTGGATTTCGCGCTCTGGAGATCCCGCGGAAACCCTAGCGGGCAGAAGCAGATCCGGCGACTGCGACACAACAAAGAAACACACACACACACACACGAGACCCAAAGACGAGTGAGTTTTAAAGAGAAGTACGACACGAGACGATAGACAAAGGGAGAGGATTTAGTGTTAATAGTAAATACATAACAATACTACTAACCATGTAATTGGGCAAGCTACGTGAAAGGCCATAGTGAAGGATTTTGAGATTTTGAATTTTTTGGGTTTTTTTTTTTCGAAAAGAGAGAGAGATTTAGAGATCCCCTTAAAATAAAGAATAATAAAATTAGAATATTTTTTAATATTCTAAGAGCTTAATTAGATTTTGGAGGGGGGGGTTGGGCTATTTTGCCTTCTGTTCCTTTTGATGATGGATGCGGCGAGGGTTCGTGATAGTCTCTGGTTCCCGAGTTTGGACTGTCTACGGTCAAGACCATGGGGATCGTCCAATAGGAAGGCATCATGCTGGCCATTTTGTTCGTGGTTGACCTTGAGCCTTACAGCCAATAGACTTCTGCCACGTTGTCGCAACGTGTCATTAATTAAATGGACTTAAAGATGATAATGGGCTGGGCAAGCTTTTCGATTTGATCCAATTTATTATTTTGAAATTAAAATATGAAAACGACGTCATTTTATTATTACTCGTCAAGTTTCGAGCGAAGCCGAAGATACGAGCTACTGCTTTCACTGGTTTAGAGAGGGAAGAGAAACACAGAGCGCGAGAAGTCGGAAGAGAGAAGCCATGAACGCCCCTGATAGATACGAGCGATTCGTTGTCCCTGAAGGCACTAAGAAGTAAGTATCTTCCTCTAGTTTGTCTCAAAAAAAAAAAAAAACCTATTTCCTGAACTCACCTTTCTCCTCTAGGGTTTCGTACGAGAGAGACACGAAGATCATTAATGCTGCGTCTTTCACGGTGGAGAGAGAGGACCACACCGTCGGAAACATTCTTCGCATGTATATAATCGACTCGTTAATTCATTATCTGGTTCTGCGTTTAATCCAAGTATAATCTCTTTGATTGTTATTGCTGTTATCATTTTCTTCTTTCGTTTATCATTAGGCAGCTGCACAGAGACGACAACGTTCTCTTTGCTGGTTACAAGCTTCCACATCCTCTACAGTACAAAATTCTAGTTAGGGTAAGCTAGTAACACTCAGTAGTCTGTGCGCAGCACATTGGCTAGCTTATTTTTGTTGGGTTGAGTAATTGGGTGAATTTGTGGGGTTTTTAATCAATTCGATTTGGCTATGTAGATTCATACGACGAGCCAGTCCTCACCGATGCAGGCATATAACCAGGCGATCAACGATCTCGACAAGGAGCTTGATCATTTGAAGAATTCGTTTGAGGTATGGTTTTTACTTTCAGAGCAAATTATAGAATTTTGGATATTTTTATGTTTTGTGATGGTTTTGATCATGGACTGTCCGTATTGCATTTAGACATCTTTTTCTTTAGCTTGTTAAGGAACTGGCTTCTTTTGTAGTTTTGGTGGAGAAAACAATTATTAGTATTTTGACTTAGTTTTTGTTTATAGGCTGAGCTTGCAAGGTTCCAGAGGAGCTTCTAATCATGGTGGGATACAAGGAAGCGGTGGATGAATGATCTGGCTTTGTTTGCTTGCAGATTGAGAAATCGTAACCTTGTCGAAAATTGGACTTGGCTGGCTGTAATTAAGCAATGAATTGTGGCTAATGTGAACTTTGAACATGTCAAAAATTTCAACAATTGAAATCTAAATAACTTTTGTTTATCACCTGCTTAATTGCCTGATGCTTTGTTTCAGTTCCTACATTCTTGTATGCATCAATAGGACCATCGTACTCTGTTTTTCACTTTTTCTTGTTCTGTTTTTCCTTTTCTCTTGCTTGGTTAATATTACATTCTTCTGCACATCGACTTTCCTTTCTAACAACTATGAGCACTAAGATATACAAGTATTTGTGTCCTTCCTAGTATTGATCATCTAAAGTTCCAAACTATCTGACTATAGATTTACATTATAGAGAACTCATCATCCACACCATCTAGTTCTCCTCTAAGACTGTGTTGTTGGATGATCAAAACTGAGGTCGTGAGGGAGAAATTAGACCCCGATAGAACATCTCCAACGGGACCTAATTCTGGACATTGTTGCCAATCATTCATTCCGACTGTCAATATTGAATTCACCCTTCCCCCTCGTCCGACAATGATTAGTTTGTATTGCCCTTCCAATGATTTTAGAGTGGAATAGGTCTCAGCCGAATTGACAAGATGCTTCTCCATATAGGAGACATAGCCTGCGGCAACATATCTGCCGTAGAAATGTGCAAAACACTCGTCGTCGAGCTTCATCTCTTGTTCCCTCTCGGCTATATTGGCTCTAAGAGGGCCTCTTCTTGAGGCTGCCTCTGAGTTTTCTTCTACTAGGAATCTTATCACTGTGAGTTTGACTCCTGGGTGTCTTGCGACCTGACCTGCATATGCTAGTGCTTCCCTGTCATCTTTACCACCAATGAAGATGACTGCAATCATGAAGGATCTTTTCATTGTTGATATGTTTTCCGTAGATCCAAAACCACGGTCTACAAGAATTCCGACAGAACAAGGGGCGCTTCTGAGCACCTGTTTAAAGCCAGACTCAAATCAAGAACAATCATCAGGAGTTTAGCAACAGGACCTATATCAGTTTAGAGAATTCTGTATAATTTCACCTTCCGATTCACATAACGGAACCCGGGGTGGCCACCGTCTAGTGTCCCATCTGGTAGTTGCTTCCTGTGAAAAGGCAATATTAACAGGGAGACCATCAAGTCCTCTGCTAAAACGCATACATCTTGAGCCATGTTATTGAATGTTGAGAGTGCGAGCATTCTCCTCAGTGTGATGCCCTCACTGTTTTCGTCCACATAATTTTGGAACCTTTTGGTGATCTGATCTCTCATTTTTGTTACCTCCTTATCTGTCACTGTCACGGTGTTCATCCCCTCGCTACTTTGCACCAGTGTGGCTGCAATTTCGTCCGTGAGTTCAATCATGTCCGTCACGTATACCAGAATTCCGGGGTCAGGTGTACCCCTCGAGATTTCAACGAGGTTGATGGTTGAAGGTACATTGTGTTGTCCATGAACACACAGCTGAATTCGAAGCTCGTTTGAGGCGTCAAGCAACTGAAGGGCCCTCCGGTGAGTTGGTGCACGTTTCCTGGCTCGCTTGATAATTTGCAACACAACTGATGGAGTGTGCACAACTGTGAGGAGGATTGTAAGTATGATACTAATGCAGGTCGAAGTAGAGATTATGTCATACTGCAGATTCAGTTTGAAAAATGATCAAAGAAACAAATTAATATGAATAACAAATCATATGAAACAGACAAGTCGCAATAACGGTAAGGAACGTAATCGTAACGTTACAATTGAGTGGAGGAGATTATATGCAACTTACAATGCTTGCAACGACTGCCAAGAATACATGGAAATGACCCTTAGCAGTCAAAAGACACCCAAGTTCAGCAGATTCACGCCAGTGAAAACCCAACATCACACCGGAGATGACTGTTCCGATCACTTTCCCGACGATGGTTATCAGTATCAAAACAATTAATCTTCCCCATGTACCTAAACTACCAGCTCTAAATTTGCTGAAACTAGAATGATACCCCATCCAAAAGAAGAAAATGGGATAAAAGACGACGGTCAACAAGTAGTTGATCTTCCCAACCGCCCACTTCGATACTCTCCCTTCACTTGGCAAGAAAGCTCCGGCCATGAACGCACTAAGAATCGGACTGTACCCATAAATCGGAGAAGAACTGCAAATCATGACCATGAAGGCGATAGTGAGGACCAAGTGTGAACCTTTCATGGGTTTTCCTTCAGGATTCTCATTGTTAACCCAGTTCATAAAGATCGGCGAAACAGAAGCTGCAAAAACTGTCTGGAACAGTAAAGCTACACCCATTGTCAAGCTTTTAGTTATACGTACAGAGAGATCAGAGACGGTGAGTCCAGGAGGAACAATTATGAACCCTATGCTCAACAAAAGCATCGATATCATATCGGCGTGAACTCCGGCAGCGATCACCAGTTTCCCGATATCCGACTTGCCCACTTTCAGGTTTGTGATGATTCGAGTTAATATATGTGAACTACTCCCAGAAAGTGTCAACGAAAGGGAAAGTGTGAAGCCTATGTCTGGTCTGTTGGAGTAAGCCAGAAATGATGTTATTCCACAAGCCAGTATGAACGTAGAAACCATACCAGCATAAGCAATCATGGCGTCTTGAGTCGGCGGTTTGAATATCGTATACGGGTCCATCTCCATCCCCAATACGAACATGTAACATATAATCCCAAACTCAGCTACGAAATTGAGAGTTGTAATGAACTTTTCATCGAAAGAGTCGTAAATCCATGGTATGTTCCCGATAAAAATCCCTACCTGTAAGCAAAGAAACAACATTAACCCCCGTCTGGTAACATCGTACAGTGCATGAAAAGCTGAAAAGAATACGTACGATGATGTCGGAGACTATACGAGGTTGAGACAGGGGCTTTAAGAGATGGTTGAGGAGGTAACTTAGAACATAAGCAGAGACAAGTCCGACGATCTTTCCTGGTCCGTTTTGGACAGTGTACTTGAGGAAATTCTGGCAATCACCAACCTTGTTAGTGTTAACGGCCTTCTGGTCACTCATTTTTCTTAATGTCTCTGAAAGAAAAAGAAAATGTTTTGTATTTGCTTGCTCAAATGGAAGTTCTTCTTGGTCTGTTTTGTTATGTTGGAGACGATGAATACGAATTCCACCATTGTTTTCCCCTTCTTCCTCGCTGGTTTTGTATCAGAGGCTGACATTGAGTTGCTTAGTATAGCCAGAAATTGAAGGAGTGAGTTCAGGAGATTGAGACACGTACATTTTCTGAGTCTTGCTCATCAGATGAAACTTTGTATAAATAGTAATAACTCATAAATTATAATGCAGAAATTTATTACGTATAAATAGTAATAACACATACGTCACTATTTATACAAAGTTTCTCCATCAAATCAGGTATAGAAATGACCAAAAGCAAGGGGAGGTGCATGTCATCACGAGAGTTTTGCATGAAAGTTAGATGTCTTGACCTGACAACTTTTCGAGACAAGATCCTCTGTCTAGTTTACTCTGTCTTATTCTGTTCCATGAAATTTCAGTCATTTATTTTGTAGGACTTACGCGGAATCACGTACAATTTACGCAGGACCTATATAAATAAATGGCTAATATTCATTAGACAGAATAAGACACCATAATATTAGACAGGAGATCTGAACTCCAACTTTTCACATCTACCAACATGTACGTTTACTAATGGTAAATTACCTAGTCATCTCCAACAATGAATTCATTCACTTCATCAATGTCTAAGTATGTAGTTAACAGCAATCAAACCTACCTTTATTCTTTTTAGGTGTGGCGTCCACATAAACCTTTTCCTTTTCTGTTAACTTCTCCTTTCCCCCAACTTTTCCTTTTGTTTTCCTTTGTATCCGTACATGGTCCACTACGAAAGCAAAGCAAGTTCTGGGAAGGCCATCAGTCAGTCTCCCTCTCTACCACGCATCAGTTCAAAGTATCAGAAGCTTCCACTGTTACACTTTAAGCTGAATCTAATTTTGATGTTATACCCAATAATCATGATCGGTCATATTCTTTCACCTTATCATGAACATTAACCTTTCCAACCCACTTAGCAAAGTCACCATAGGAGGTGGAATCACCTGAGCAAAGGCAGTAAAATACATAAAGATTGTTTTAAAAGCATCCTTAAACAACAAACTCTTGCCAACAACTTTACTACTGATCCCTTTAATCTATAATTATATGAAACTATCGATTGACTTCCTTGTCCAAAAAACACGATCTCATTGCCAACATTAGGATAGCATTCTAGAAAAGATCAAAGAGTCAACAGACTCAGCCATGAGGCACCTAAATGATAAAGTTTTCCAGTGTTATAAAATGTTTCATATTAACTGGAATGCTACAAGGAAGAATCCGCCAATTCTTGTTGTTAATTCTCAATCTCCTGAACTCACTCCTTCATTCTCTGGCTATATTAAGCAACTCTTGGAGCTGATCTATGTGCTGATACTCCAGACGAAAAGGATGAATTGGGATCAAGAAACAATGGCCATTCTCATACAGTAATGGCCTCATCTGATTCTCAGATCTTTCTCTCTTCTGAAGCAAGTCCTATCGTCACATAATGACTTAAATGTGCAGGTTGAGCCTCCACTCTTTCATTTGGAAGGTAATGTTTCACCTATCACACCTGAAGGTCAAGCAGACCCTAATAAGCCATTGCTCTCGGATCCTCCCGGTCTTCTGAGTGTTGATGACCTATTAAATGGAGTAAGTTGCATTCGGTTCTTGTTATGCTTGTATGTAAGTGTACAAGTATGCATGTATAGCACCATGGAAAAAAAAAATTTACAGGCATAAGCATGCCAGGCAAACATTATCATTAACTTCTTGAATTTTAATTTGAACTTCTACTTATGAAATCAAATTTATAAGCAGATATCAGAAACAACGGATCAGGTTGGACGACCTTCGGTGTCCGCCATGCCAGCCGTACCCTACACAGAAATGGCTAACCATTGTGCTGCCCTTTCAGCTGGAAAACAACAAAGGATGTCTTCTTTAATGATTACCCAACAGAGACAAGAAAGTATAATGAGAATCCCTGTTTATGGATGTGATCAGAGAAAGGAAATAACATCTGATTCTCAGATTGAGCAGGTTCTACTTCTGTAATTTATCTTATATTCTAACAATTGCGGTAGAATTTAGAAATTCAGGACGTTCAAACATGTGAAATTAACTACTACTTACACTTTTCATAAGTTAAAATTACAAAATCTGCACAATGTGAAATTTCACTATGGTCAGATGATGTTGCTACATTTTCTGGAAACTGCAGAATGGAAATACAAGTCTTGACCAGAACTCCAATCCCAATCTGCAAATTCCATCTTTTGCTGCCAATCCAACGCCTTGTTGGAGTGAATATAAGCAATATCAATACTTCCAGTTACCAGCATTGAGTCCATATGATAAGTTTCTTAAGGCTGCTGGATGTTGATCCTCACAATGAAAAGGAGAGCTCCTCACAGCTTGGAATCTGAATCTCAAGTAGAGTTTAACAGAAAGAAGAAGCCTTTGAACAAGGCTAAGGAATTTGATCTGAAAATTGTAGTTGAGAAGTTAGGACCTTTTGCAGGGTAAGCCATGGCTGATGTAACTAGAGCTCCCTTTACTTTTTGTTGCGTCCTCCAGTATCAAAAATGAGCTTTTGTTATTGGGGAGAAGAGTCTTTTGCTTTCTAAATTGGCCTTGTTCCTGTACATGTAATGAGAAAGTTTTGAGCTTTTTGATTGCTCTGATGACGAACATATGCATTTGAATGGAATGTAAATGTGTAATATAAAAGCGATCTAGAAGGGGGTTGAATAGATCGTCTAAACTTTTTCGCAGAGTTCTACAAAAGACACGGAATTAATACACAATAAACAATCAA
>JAOSBK010000004.1:361863-372621 GCA_027568895.1 Erythroxylum shatona
TAAGGTATGGCAAGAACTGCAAAGACTCTTGATGTGTGGTGCACGTGGTAGTAGGATAATAGTCACAACACGTTCTACAAAGGTTGCAATGGTTACTAGTAGATTGTCTCCATATGTTCTGAAAGGCCTCTCTTTGGAAGAGTCTTGGACTTTGTTCACAAAATTAGTTTTTGAAGGGCAAGAACCAAAAACTTACAGTAGGAACCTGCTACAAATTGGAAAGGAGATTGTACAAAAATGTGCTGGAGTCCCTCTTGCAATAAAGACAATAGGAAGTCTATTGTACTTCAAAAATCCAGAAACAGAGTGGTTACCTTTCATGGAAAATGAATTTTCTAAGATATCCCAAGATGAAAATGACATTTTGCCTACACTTCAGTTGAGTTATAAAAATCTTCCCCCACATTTAAAGCATTGTTTTGCATATTGTAGCTTGTTTCCTAAAGATCATGAACTCCATGTAGAAAAATTGGTTCAACTTTGGATTGCAGAAGGGTTTGTTAAGTCATCAAACACCAGTCAGTGTCTAGAAAAATTAGGCCTTGAATATTTCAAGGACTTACTATGGAGGTCTTTTTTCCAAGAAGTGAAATACAATCGACAAGAAAGTATAGAAAGGTGTAAAATGCATGACTTGATGCACGACCTGGCAACTTTAGTAGCAGGATCAGAGAGCACCATATCAAACCCAAATGCAGATAAAGTAGGTGAGAAAACCCGTCATGTATCATTTGACTTCAATATAGATCCGTCATGGCAAGTTCCATCTCACTTTTATAATGCTTTGAGTTTGCGGACATTTCTTTTGCCAATACAATCATCCTGGGATTGTAACAAGTTGCTTCCTAAGTTAGCCTGGGAAACTATTTTTTCCAACTTTAGGCGTTTGCGAGTGTTCGATTTACATATGACTGGAGTTGAGGAAGTGCCAGATTCTATTAAAGAGTTGAAACATTTAAGATATCTTGATTTTTCTAATTCTAGAATTTCAGTCCTTCCAAGCTCTATATGTCGTCTACAAAATTTGCAAGTGCTTAAACTCTGCTCATGCCATAGGCTTAAGGAATTGCCAATTGGTATTACAAAGCTGCTTAATCTCAGGCATTTGGATTGTTACTTCTGTTATAATTTGACCCATATGCCCCATGGGATTGGAAATTTGACTTCTCTCCAGACGTTAACATACTTTGTGATAGCAGAAGACAACTTAATTCAGCAAAAGGTCGGTGGGCTTGATGAATTGAAACTTCTTAACGGCTTAACTGGTTCCCTGGCAATTGAAAGATTGCATTTCTTGAGAAATCCCAAGTTGGAATCTGAAGCTGCTAACTTAAAAGAGAAGCAGCATCTTCAATCATTGAGTTTATGTTGGGACAGAAGTGTTGGTGGCAACAGTTCAGAAACTGATAACCAGGAATTGTCATTGGAAAGCCTCCAACCGCATCCAAACATCAAAGAACTGCATATTAATTGTTATGGAGGCTTAAAATTTCCTGCTTGGTTCTCATCACTAACAAATCTTGTGGATCTATCTTTGTTTTGTTGTTGTAATTGTAAAATCTTACCACAATTGAGTTTAATACCTTCCCTGAAGTATTTAACTATCTACCGATTTCCTAAGTTGGAATACATTGATAGGAAAGATGATAATAGCTTCAGTGGCGCTAGAGGTCAAGGAAGAGAAGGAAGATTAACATTTTTTCCATCCCTAAAAAGTCTTGAACTTAAAGAGTGTCCTCAGCTGATGGGATGGTGGAAACAGGATGATGATAATGATGCAGTGGCTGAATCACTTACTGTGTTGCCACAATTTTCTTGTCTATCTACATTGAAAATCTCTGGTTGCCCTCTATTGACTTGGATACCACTTTTCCCAACTCTTGAAGAGACCCTGAGTTTGAGCAATGTCAGCTCAAAACTGTTGCAGCAGATAATGAACATGAACATGATAACTTTGGCATCATCATCACCATCATTAGCAGTCACTCTTTCTTTTCCATCCTCTTCTTCAAACTCAATTGTTCAGCCGCTCTCCAAGTTGAAATGTCTGAAACTAAAGCAGATTGATGAACTACAATCCCTACCTAAAGAATGGCTAAAAAATCTCATTTCTCTCGAGGATTTACGGATCAGAAATTGTGGACAATTGAGGTATTTGCCTCAAGGCACTCAACGCCTTATCTCTTTACGTATTAGAAACTGTCCCCGTTTAACAGAGAAATGCAGAAATAACAAGGGTGAAGATTGGCCTATCATTGAACGCATTCCAAATATAAAGATTGATGGCCGTAGAATTCAATGGGAAGGCCGTTACCGGTTAGATGATGGAGAGCTTTCGGATCATTTCTCAGGTATGTGTTTCCAACGCTTGTCCATTGAAATCTTAAACCAATTTTTGTTTTCTCTTCTCCATTTTGCATATTCTAAACTTGCAACTTCATTTAGGTATTGAATTCTAATCATAATCAATACATATGCAGATGACAGTATTTTTGGATAGCTGTTAAATTGTGTGAGACAGCTCTCTAGATGCCGCTGTGTTTGGACACTACGTCAACAACTTGCTAGCTACAAACTGAGAATACTTTGTTTTAGAATAGTGGTATTTGTTTAATTTCCTTGTTGGTGTCTAATTTTCCGCAGTCAATCAGTTGTTGCTTTTCCTTATTTCTTTTTTTAGGTCTAAGCTCGTTCTTTCATAAGCTGCCATCCGAGGCCACGGCTCTTGATATGCAGTCATGTTTTGTCAAAGCTGATGGTCGGAATCCTATGATCACTGGACAACACATCAGTGGCTGTGCCTGTGCGAAACTAGGAATCTGCTTTGAACTCTGAATCAGCCACGTGAACGCTGGACAACAGACTGCAGAGGCGTAACGGTTGGTATAATTCACAACAATCGATCCACCGTCACGAGGACAACTGAACGATCAATGAGATGTTGTAAATGGCGTACAAGCATTACTTTTGATTATTGAATGCCACTCAACGCGTACGATTTTTCCCACAGGCAACTGCTCCTGATGTTACCCTATTTCTGCTTTGAATCGGGAAATGCCATCAAGGGTTCATTAAATAGTCTCTTTCTATGAGCTATGAGGAATTGCAGCCATTTTGACGTCTACCGGGACACTATTTTCTTAGTTTGTAATGTACAGCCTGTAAGTTCTTATAATGAATCTCTTTCCATTCTCTTCTTTAACTTTTCCAGATCATCTCAGAAGAAAGGATAGGTTAATTTTAAAGATAAAAAATTTAATTATTATATTTTTTAAGATTAGTATTCTATCTTTAATATTAATATTTTACATAAAAATTATTATGTAAAATATTATAATAAAAATAGTAATATTATGAATATAAATATTAATATTAATGATAGTAATACTAATCTTAAAAATCCTAAATTAACTCCATTAGTAAAAATCTCCTGCCGTCCTGCGATATTACCCAAAAAAAAAATATCTGCTGCGATCACTTGGTTCACTCTAAAACCCAAGTTAAAAAATTGCCCTTTGTTCGTTAAAGCACAAACACAAAAAGTTCACAGGGCCTCAACTTATCAACATACGACAACAATCCAAAATGAGTCAAATGACCGACCCGTGAGAACAAGCATTCATCACGTGGGTTGGGATGAGTGGTATGACGTGTCCCGTACAGAGTTACTCTATTTGCTAAACCCGAAATCAAAAAATTCAAAAGTTATTCTAAAATTCGATCGACACACAGATGTAAAAGAAACACTATTCTACATATGCGCTCAAGCTATATTTATATCCTATGCCAACTAAACTCTATAGTGACTACAGCCTCTAATCACATTGCCTCTTTACTTTTCCCTCCCTCTCTTTTTCTTTTTCTCGTCGTCTCTATTCAGATTCAAGGGGAATCGTAAGTGTTTTCCTTTTTCGTCCTACTTATCGTCCTAAAATCATCCTGCATTTTTCTTTACAACACCTCACTTGACGATCCTGTAATCGGCAAATAAGAAATTTTCTTCAATGTGTTTTACAATTTATTCGAATAGTTTTGTTTTTGTTTGGGTTTAATTTGGTGTTGTTTTTGTTGAATATACAGATCTCGGTGAATCGCTCTCTCTAATTGCGAAATGTCGAACCCTGGAGCGTTGGATCTAGCAGCTGGTTTAGGCGGAAAGATTGAAAAGAACGATGTCCTTTCCGCGGTTGAAAAGTACGTTCTTCTTTTTCCGGTTTTTGTTTTGTTTTTTTTCTTCTTTATCTAGAACTGCCTTTTGAGTTTTGATTCTTCCGTTTTCTTCTTCGTCTTCTTGAATCTTCTGTAGTTTTCCTTCCCCTCCATGCATGGTGTGGTAGTACTTTACATAGTAGACTATTATTCTCTTTGAATCTTCCGCCTATCTGGCTCCTACTTAATGCTACTATGGGGCAACGTCACTGTCTGCCTCTCTCCGTCTGAGTGTGGTCTTTAGTGTTTGGTGAACATTGCTTTCGGGTCTCTTAATTCTCAGATTTCTTTTACCTTTGTTAACTCGATAAAGGTTGATCTCTCTTTTTTTCAAGATTTCTCGCTGTAGATTCTCTTTATCTCTTGATTAATAGGAAAATGAATTAGAATGATATCTAGGAAAATAGAAGATTTTTGTCTCTTTTTCTGATAGATGAAATTGAATGGGCGGGGTTGTTTGGTCCACACAACGTATCTGGAAAATGGATAAACTTGCTTGCCGTCGCTGCCTTTGGTTAGAGATAGTGAATCGGAATTACATCCACTTTATTTTCTATTTTTTAAAAGAGAATGTCCTTAACATAATTATTACCGATTACTGTACAAAGATTCCCATCAAAAGTCACACGTTGTCAGATTTATCATCCTTTGAACATGTGATGCGGGATCGGATTTATCATACTTATATAATAAAAAATTAGCCCCACATGCGTTGCGAATGCGATATATTTTTTTAAATGCCAGGCATGTAGACGCCCAGTTGAAAGGGGATCCTGATTGGTAGCTGTTGTAGACCGGACCATTAGATCACAACTTGGTCCTAGTAATAGTACTAATATGGACCCACCATAATCACGATGCTAGACAGCAATTTGGTCATTTTGACTTTTTCGCACCTGTTTTTTTCTCACTAAAATAGAACATAAGTCGAGTAAATTTCATTACAACAGAAATGTAATGTTCATGATTTGTATCATCTTCTTTAACGAACGAGTGTTGTGAATAATGGGTAGGATATGTATTAAACATTAAGCAACAGTGCTGACATACCTTTTCCTTGGGTGTTTCACTGTTCTTTAAATTTCTTTTTTCCAAACAATACTTCTTTTCTTTCTCAGTTTGTTTAACTATTTCATTTATTTTCTCTTTCTTTTAAAAGAAATGTCTGCAAATTGTGATCGGGATCAACAACCTTATTATCTCTGAGGTGTTCAATGTTGAATTTTTTATGAACGTAAATTTTAATGGTTCAGGTATGAGAATTGAGAAGTATCATGTTCACTATGGCGGTGCTGAGGAAGAGAGAAAAGCTAACTACACGGACATGGTAAGCATAGTTAGTTAATTTTCTTTCCATAAATTGACTTTACTGACTCATTTTAGCAATTAATTTGCATAGCATAATTTCTGGTTTCGCTACAACCAACACAATGTTTCACTCTCTTACATAACTGTAGCAAAATGATGTCTCAGGTTCTAGTGTTAAAAGTTTGATATCAAGCAACTAGCAATTGAAAATGAAAGATGAGTTTTATATTTGTAACTTTGTGTTTGCTTCTTAAGGATATTACAGTATAACTTACAATGATCTTTTGATGAATATAGCCTGAACATAATTATTAACATGTAGGGTATTTCCAATTTAGTGTAACTTTTTTTTGACTTTTTAAGAATATGTTATCACCATTTCTAACTGTTGCATCATCAATGAAAATGCGAATTATGCTTTTAAAAATATTTTCTTCTGAGCTGACTGACTGTCAGGCGGAACACTGCAGCTCAGTTGTTAACTATCATGTCATGTGAATTTTAGGTGAATAAGTCTTATTTTATAAATTGCGTATATAGAAACTAGTATACTTTTAGGAGACTGATTTGAGAAGAATGAACTTGGTTATTCATTTATTATCTTCATGTGCTATTTATACATTGCTGTCAACTGTCAGCACTATTAACAGTCTTAATAGAAAACTACCTTCTCAACTGTCATTAACTACATTTTGACTTCTAAGATACTAAGAGAACCATAAATGGAAGATGCATGCACTTTCCAACTTAGAATTGAAAATCAATTTATCATATCCTTCCTGTACATGAATGGATCTGTTGTCATTGAATTTGATACAAAAATGAAATGTATCATAAATTTTATGTTGAATAGAGCAAATGAATGGACCTTCGGAAATCCAAAAGAATCAAAAGAATGAGACTTTTGTTGAAATATAAGTGAAAGTTTGTTCCAAATGAAAAGAATATGACATTGAACTAGCATATAAATCTAGTGAATTATTCCTTGTTAGAAATCTTTATGTAATTTCGGTAATATTTCTGAACTGATGATGCTTGGTCTTGTAATTTTGCAGAAATGAAGTTGCAAGAAAATAAGATGACACAAATGTTTTACTTGGTTCGATAGCACGCAGCTATCTACATCCAAGGTGTAAGCAATAAGTTTGAATTTCTGCTGTAATACTCATTGTATTTCATACCATATGTATATACAATAATTACAGATGTGAAGAATTAATGTCAATTGTCCTATAATCTTGCTATAATAAGTGAGAGGAGAAAATTATGCCATTTACAGATTTTGTTTGACTAGCTGGAGCTAATTATGAAAACCGTATTTTTGAATTATCCTAACAACCCCTTGTAAGTGAAAGATGCCCGACGAAGGAGCCTGAGCTTGTCACGTAAAAACTCAAAGCAGTCTTGAGGCAAAGGCTTCGTCATGATATCAGCAATTTGATCTTGAGAGCGCAAAGACTAAACTTGCAAGTGCTTTTGGACCACCAGGTCTTGGACAAAATGAACATCCAATTCAATATGCTTTGTCCGAGCATGAAACATGGGATTTGCAGTGAGGTACATGGCACCAAGATTATCACACCACAAGATGGGAGGAGAAGAGACCGAGACACCTAACTCTTGTAACAAAGACCGAATCCACAACATTTCAGCAGTGGCAGTGGCGATACTTAAATTAGCTCCCAAATACATGGTGTATCCACTTGTGGACCTTCTATCATCTAAACATCCAGCCCAATTGGCATCGGAGAACACTTGGAGCACATTGTGTTTGGATGGACAGATTTGTAACCCAAAATGAAGAGTGCCCTTGATATACCGAAAGAGATGCTTGACAGCTTTCTAGTGGGAGTCGGTTGGGGACTGAAGAATTGGCACAATCTATTACCCGAGAAGCCAATGTCAGGCCGAGTGATAGTAGCATATTGCAATGCCCCTACTACACTTATGTAGGATGTGGGGTCTGGAAGGACCGAACCAGCACTCTTGGAAAGAGGAGGAGAAGATAACATGGGAGTGGGTTGAGGGCTATAATCAGCCATGTTCTGCTTTTGCAGCAACTCACTAAGATACTTCTTCTGTGTGAGAAACAAGCCAGAAGCACCATGATGAACTTCAATGCCAAGGAAATAAGAAAGACTACCGAGATCCCTGACTGCAAATTCTGCATTAAGTTGACAAATTAAGCCATTCACAATGACAGAGTGGGAGCCAGTAATGATAATATAGTCAACATAGATCAGAAGAAATATTTTCACCTACTGCTTGCTGTAAGCGAACAAGGAGGGATTAGCTTTGGAGGCAACAAAGCCATGGTGGAGGAGGAAGGTAGATAACCGATGGAGGCATGCCCGTGGGGCTTGTTTCAAGCCATAAAGAGATTTATGAAGGCGACACACGAAGTTGAGATGCTATAAATGTTCAAGCCCTTTGGGTTGAGTCATGTATATCTCTTCATCAAGAGTGCCATGGAGAAAAGCATTCGAGACATCTACCTGCCTCAAGGACCAGCCTAAGTCACGGCTAAGGAGAGAACAATCCGAATGGTAGAGTATTTGATCACCAGGCAGAAAGTGTCAAGATAATCAATACCAAATTGTTGAGTGAAACCTTGTGCGACTAACCGAGCCTTAAGTCACTCAACAGTCCTATCTGGATTTGTTTTGGCATGAAAAATCCATTTACTTGCAACTACATTGGCATGAGGGGGTCGAGGAACTAGAGACCAAGTCTTATTGTGAGCAAGAGCATCAAACTCGAGCTGCATTGCAGCACGCCAGCCTGGGTGCTTGTGAGCCTGGAGAAAAGAGGTAGGCTCTTGGACAGGATGGTGATGTGCTTCAGCTACCATGGCACGGTGAGCTTTGTTCATTGTGGATGGTTGTAAGGTCATAGTATGAGTCCTTGAATGGTCAGGGGGATGAGGCTATGGAGGAACATTGAGCCGGGTTAAGTCCACGCATAACTGAATGCCAGCAGGATCAGAAACCGTGGAGGTAGAGGAGGGATGTGATGGTGGTTCTGCAATAGTTGGAGAGGAAGGAGGGTCGACAGGCAAGGTAGGTGGAGGCAAAACATCTGAAATAGTAGGATCAGTGGATAATGAAATAGAAAGACCAGGGTTAGGACGAGGATGTATCTAAGGAGATGGAGTCGTGGCACAATGCTGCAAGGCAGAGTAGGAGGCAGAATCTGAAGGAGTCACAGCTACTGTCAACCAAGGGGCAGTGGCAAGAGAATTATCTGTATCACAATTGCGTAAAGTGGCTAAGGGAAATGCGGATTTATTGAATTGGACATGACAAGCAAGGTAAATTTGGCTAGAGTTGATGTCAAGACACTTATATCCCAAATGGTGATCACTATAACCCATGAAAACACATTGACAACTTCGAAAACTAAATTTGTGTTGATTATATGGGCGGAGGAGGGGATATGCAGCACACCCAAAGACATGTAAAAATTATAATCTGGGGTATTATGATAGAGCATTTGAAATAGAGAGACATTATTGAGGACATGAGAGGGCATATGTTTAATAAAAAACACAAATGTTTCCATAGCAAAATGTCAATATTTGAAAGGACACGAAGCATGTTTTAACAAGGTTAAACAAGTATCAACGACATGGCAGATTTTACGTTCGGACGAACCATTTTGTTCGTGTGTATGAGGACATGAAATACGATGGAAGATACCTGATTTTTGGAAATGAGATGCGAGTGATTTGAATTCACCTTCATCATCACTATGAAATTCACGAATTAGGCTCAACGAGAGCCTGAAACTGAGGAAAGATATTTTTAATGTCACTCTTATGACGTAGAACATATATCCAAGTGTATTTCAAGTAATCATCAATAAATAATAGAAAATAAGAGTGGCCATTAGAAGCTAACAAAGGTGTAGGTCCCCACAAATCTGAATGGATTAATTGAAGTGGTGCTGAGCTAGAGTGATTAGTACTAGGTAGAGAAAGACATGTAGCTTTGCCATATAAGCAGGAATTGCATTTATTGTGAGAAGCAACAATACAAGATAATGAAGAGGAAGCAATTATTTGATGACAAGTAGAAGTACTAGGATGTCCTAAGTGAGCATACCATTGATCAAAATATAATTTATTTTCCATTAATGCCATTGGAGCCGGCTGCACAATGTCGCAAAACTTGTAGACTCCATCTTCAGCCCAGCCTTGTAACATTGGAGCCGTAGTACTCCGATCCTTCACAAGAAAATGAGTTGGGTGAAATTCAAAGAAACAGTTATTATCTTTGGTGAATTGGTTAACAGAAAGCAATCGTTTGGTAATATTGGGAACATGAAGCATATTGGTAAGTTTAAAGAGTTGATTTTGAGAAAGCAATGTGGAAGAACCAGTATGTGAAATCGGTAAACCTTGACCATTACCCACAATGAGATTATCCAAACCTTTGTACTCTTTAGCGATGCTCAACTGACTAGGGTCAAGTGTGATATGATTAGTGGCCGCGATGTTAGGATGCCAAGGAGTGTTTGGATATTCTGAAAAATTGGCAGAGGGGGCACTTTGGAACTCAGAGGAATGAGCAGAGGGATTAGGAAAGAGGCTAGGAGAGTTGTTGCTTGGCTAAAAGGATGATGAGTTTTGTGGAGCATTATAACGGCGTTGACATCAGTCAGCAGTGTGGTTGCTATAGCCATAAATTTGGCAAGGGCCATGTCTCCTGTTGTTGTTAAAATTGTTGTTGCGGCCTTGATAGCCCCGTTGATTGGTATTTTGGCCAGACGCACCCGTAGGATTGAATGTGGAGTGAGCCACATGAGCTGATGGTGTCTGGTTAGTATTTTGGTCAGACACACTCCTAGGATTGAAGGTGGAGTGAGCCACATGAGCTGATGGTGTCTTGTTGCGGGTGCTATTAAGTAAATCTCATGAGCCAAAAATTGCCCATGTATTCATAGAAGTCAACCTGCCGGCCTTGAACAAAGGATGTTATGATAATCAGGACCCATATTTTGGTAGATAATGGCACAGAAGGACTTAAAGGTGCACCAGTGGCTGCAAGTTCATCAACCAAGAACTTGGCTTGTTGAAGAAATTGGGCAACGGTTTTGTTAGCGATCTAGAAGGGGGGGTTGAATAGATCTTTAAGCTTTTTGAAAATTTCTACAATAAAATCAGAAGTTAATACACACAAAAACAATTTAGATAAACTTAAATGAAAAGTGTAGGGAAGAAGATCAAACACTGTTTTTATA